>OZ025293.1:8660673-8965148 GCA_964019185.1 Maratus speculifer | reverse complement strand
CCTCTGAGGGAAGTCCTAGTTTATTATGAGACAGTGTTACTTTTGGTGACAGGAGACCCCCACGATGAGGGTCGAAAAAGTTAAAATGCTTATAACTCGCGTCTAATTTTCGTATCGCGGCCAAAATTTGTTTGGTAATTTCTTATGAGACAGTGTTAATTTTTGGTGAAAGGAGACCCCCCCCCCGATGCTGAGGGTCGAAAATTTTAAAATGCATATAAATCGCGATCTAATTTTCGTAACACGGCCAAATTTTGTTTGTAATTTATTAAGGTATTGCATAGCTTTTATCGCGGGTTTTGAGCGCGGCGAAAGAATCTAGAAGTTCTGTAACGAGAAAAAAAAACCTAACACTCCGGCTAACATCGCTTCAGTTTGGCAGACTTCGGCACGGTATCCCTCCGTAGACTTCGGCAGATATTGACGCGGTATTTTTCAGATATTTTGAGAATATCAAGTCTTAAACTTATGTTCTTTTTTTTTTTTTCAGCTACCATAAACGTATAGTTTCAATGATAAAAATTCCTGATTAACCTACATGTATTGTAAGATAATAAAAATATTTTAAACGATATTAACTTCTCATTTGTTCAATACAAGAAAAAAAATTGTTATCGGTCATCACGCTCAAAATGTTTAACTTGATTTAATATCAAAGACAAAAAAACTACATAAATAAAAAATAAATAAATAATTATAATTGCATAAGTTGATAAAAAATGCTATGCAATAGCTTTACCGCGGCAGTCCCCGAATGCCACACGTATTTTTTTTTTTTTTTTTTTTTTTTTCCTGGAACGCCGCGGAGCCCCTGGAAACTTCAGGCGGAGCCCCAAGGGCTCCGCGGAGCACACTTTGAATACCTCTGGTTTAACAATACTGTTATGCTGTATAATGCCGGTTTTTTGCTTTCTATATTCTCCTATTGAAGGGGGAAGGGTGCCTATTAACCTTTCCAGAAAAATAAACAAGTAAGAAAAAAGAACAGAGAACATTTGCATAATAACGAAGTAAACTTTTTTTGTAGCTATATGCTCTAAGAGAAAAGTTGATCAATGACTTGGTCAAACATTAGGCAGAATTACGCGCTAGATTTTGGACTATTTCGTACAACATACTTAACAATATATTGTAGGTTTTTTATTACTATATTATCCTGTTATGCCTACCAGTCTTTTCCAGAGAAATAAAATGTGATTCATTTGTAAAAAGTGAAGTATTAACCCATTAGTGCCTAGCGTCCCTTTTTACGGACTCTTCAAAAGCTGCATGTAGCACTGTTTCTGACACCGGTAAAAATGAACAGCAATGTTTATTTTATTTAATTGAAACATTTTCGTAATTAATGAACTAAACTTAATTCTTTTAAAAATAGTGGTGCCAACCGAATAAAATTTGCGCAAAAGGTCGTGGGCGCGAATGGGTTAAAAAATTCCTTCCTTTTGAAAAAAAAAAAAATATTTTGAATTGGCATAGAAAATGAATTTCTTATTTTGAAGACGTCGTTTCTGACTACCACTGACAAAATTTGTGAAGAAAACAAAAGGCATACGTAAACAAAATAAAAATTCAAAATGTGTGAATAAGTGGCGTCATCAATAATGAAAATTTTAACTATTTTTTATAAGCATGAGCAAAACGTTCTTATCGTCTGCAGTATTTTAGTTCAAACCACACTTCCATACGCCAATTACTTGATTTAAATTTTTAAATGTGTCAAAAATTTAATTACATTTCGTGATACATTTGTGTTTACGAATCATTTGTTAGAGATATTTGATGGAGGCATTCGTAAAATGTCTATTTCTGTTCGTAAAACACAATACATTCCCTTCGATCAATTCTTTAATTTTCAGCTCCATTATAAAGCATAGAATATTTTTAATGACACAGAGGATATTTAAACTTTATTCCACGTCGATAATATATTTTTTTCATTTAAATTTAAAACATATTTTTTTTTTTAATTTTTACAAAAATGTGTGAAAATTTTTTACAGTGGCATTTTGAACTTTACGATTTTTTTATCGAGATTAATGAATGTTTAACAATAGTGATTCAGCAATAAGACAAATTCTATAAATTAATAAATAAAAATAGTATATAAATATTTTTCAGCGAAAATAAAAAAATTCAGATATTGTACTTGTAACACTTTAAATTGATATTTTAAAAATATTTTATCATTTATTAACTTGTTTATTAACTTTATTTTAACTTGTCATTAAATTCAAGTCACGCTTCTCTTTTTTTAATGCTGATATCAATTTATCTGTTAAAATTTAAGAAAAAATTGCTTAGATTTATTCTAATTTTTCTCATCAAAGTTTTACGGGAACTATAAAATGCAAAATTATAAAAACACCAAAAATCAATTGATATAAATTATTATTGAATATATTATATATGTATATCAATTGATAATACACTTATTAAAGTAAAACTATCTAAGAATAAAAATTCTCTAATTTTATTAAAATTATTTTCGATAATATTTGCATCTTTTATTTTCTTAACTTTACACTAAATTAAATTGCTAACACAAGATGGCAGCATAGTCAAAAGGTAAATGGAAAAAATGTTTTTAGGTGAACTTGAGTTGAATATAATCAGCAGATTCGAGGTAGTCAAATGTTAAAATTCCATTTTTTTCTGCAATTTGATTAAAATCCGAAGTTTGTCAAGCAAATGATTTTAATTGCAAAATTTTATTTATACATCATTTAATTAGGTTCGCTTGAAACATTCTCATTATAAAACGAAGATATTCAATTAAAAAGCGAAATCTACTTTGCATTGAATGAATGATACTTTCTATGGCCAAAGGTGACCGGCCACTTGCAATTTTAGACATTTTGTTGAATATCTAGAAAAATGCGTGAGGAATTATCCTGAAACTCTAAGTGTGTAAACATAATAGAATAGTTCATACATTTACGTGAAGATTTTTTCCCGAAACTCTATAGGGGACAATCAGCAAATTGAAAAAGAGCGATAATCTTTTGGATAACCCTGTCAAAACTAATGTAGCAAAAGCGTTCAAACTGCAGATTATGATTCAGTGCCTTATTTTATTAAACTGTGCTAAAAATATAAAATAATGTTCTTAACATGAAAAACAACATTGTATACAACACTCTGCAATCAGAATTAAAAAACAATAAAAATTCCATGCAAAATGAGCAGGTTTACTATATAATTTTTCATTGCACATGCGTAAGCGCTATCAAGATTTCATTTGCACATTGTGCTTGATAAATGTATAGAGAAACTTTTGTAAAAGTCTCAAAAACAAAGCTTGAAAATTCTGAAAGTGATCATCGGCAGAAAAAGCTCAAAATCCGTTCATCCCGAAATGAAGCAAAAAGATGAGGGGCTGTATCCATTTATCCATTGATTAGTGTCAATATAGAATACAGAATATGGCAAGTACTACTATATTTGGATAATATATTTCTCTATACATTTAGCAAACATAATAGTCAAATGAAATCTTGAAAGCGCTTACGCATGTGCAATGAAAAATTATATAGTAAGCCTGCTCATTTTTCATAGAATTTTTTTTGTTTTTTATTCTGATTGCAGAGTGTTGTATACGATGTTGTTTGTCATATTTTCGGAAAAGAACATTATTTTATATTTTTAACACAGTTTACACAATAAGCCACTTAATCATAATCGACAGTTTGAAAGCTTTTGCTGCATCAGTTATGACAGGGTTAATCTAAAAGATTTTCTTTCGTTTACAACTTGTTGTCGGTTCCCTATAGAGTTTCGGGAAAAAATCTTCACGGAAATGCATAAACTGTTCCAATATGTTTACACACTTAGAGTTTCAGAATAATTCCTCGTGTATTTTTCTAGATATTGAACATAATGTTTAAAATCGCAAGTGGCCGGTCACCTTTACCATATAGTGTACGTGTACATGTTTATATATATATATATATATATATATACATATACAAGTTCTTAGCAGAAACGAAATCAGTAAAATATTGTTCCATTCGGTTTTGAAATACAAAATAATGAACGAATAAATATACCGGGTGATCGAAAAGTCAGGACGAACTTTAAAAATGAATATTTTGAAAACGAATCAAGATGCAAAGGTACGGTTTGCACCAAACGGAAGGAAAAGAAACCGGGTTTTGTGTGGCAACGAAAAAAAATAGTTCTGTTGGAATTTGTTGAGGCACCGTTGCAACATGCAAAAGTGACAGTCTAGTGTGGCTACACTGTGGATTTCATAATTGGTCCATTATTTTTTTTCGAGAAAGTCACACAGACGGGTTTCACACTTTGTGACTTTTGGCTGTGGAGATTCTTGAATTCAAAAATGTACCGCGACCAACCGGCATCAGCAGCACTGAAAAATGTCATCCGCCAAAATGTGTCTGCCATAACGCAAGAAATGCTACTAAATGCTGTGAACGGTTTGTTACCTCGTCTCACAGGTGTACTTCTGATTTATGGACATCACATTGAACTTTTATTGCAGTACTGATTAACTGTAACTAAGCTGACTTGTAAGTTGTCAACATTTTTTCATTTGTGAATCATCTTTTTGTGCAATAAAACACTATAGAGTCATCTGTTGGTCCCCTACAAAACTATTTTTTTTTCGTTGCCACACAAAACCCGGTTTCTTTTGCATCCGTTTAGTGCAAACCTTATCTTTTTATCTTGATTCGTTTTCGAATTCTTCATTTTTTAAGTTCGTCCTGACTTTTGGATCACCCGGTATATAAGGTTTAATGCTTTAGGGGACTCGGTACCATTTTTCATTCGGAGAAAAATAACGAAAATATCGGTTTTCTAATTTTTAGCTTAAATTATAGTTTGTTATTTTTAGTACATTCTGGTGAAGTTTCGCAAAGATCAGAGTGTTATAAATACAATTTTAAAAGATTTTATTATATCCTGTCTTTTTAAAAGCCACAATCCACTTCATTTAAATGTGGCTTTTCTCATTTTGTGGTTTTTAGACATGTTCAAAATGATAAAACTTTTATGTACAGTTTTCAATTGACTCATTTTCTTTGTGATCTATTTGATAAAAATAAGTATCGGATTTATAACAAAGAAAAAAGTTTTTTTTGTTTGTTTTCTTACATATAAAAATGTAAACTAAATTCAGTTTTTACTGAAATATTACACATATTTATACATTTTGTTTATTCTGAAGCAATTAACTTATGATAAATTCAAAAAATTTAACTATGCAGCACACTTCTACGAATAGTTTAAAAAAATAGCTCAAAATGTTCAAAATTGTACGAGAAGGATACATTTTAAAATTTACTAAATGTTTAAAAATAATAATAATTTTTTTTTTTTTAATTTTGCCAGGGAAATCGATAATTTTCTTGGTAGAACCAATTTTTGAAGTAAAAAACTTCTTTAAAACATCATAAAATAAAATAAATTGCGCAAGGCCTTTTGAAAGAACTGAGTCTTTTTTCGTCAAGCGCAAAGAAGACGTGCGTCAACTATAAATGTAGTGGCACGAGTTAGGGTCGTGCCGCTACATTCATAAATTGCTTTTAAAAGTATATAATTAACTTTAAAAAAGTTCAAAGGATATAAAGTCCCTTTAAAGAGAATAAATTTTATGCTCAGGTAGGATTGAACTATGATAACGTTATACAGATGTAAATTTTCTAAGTGGGTGAAAATTGTCCGGTCCAGGATTCGAACCAAAATATTGGCTGAAGCCGCCAACTTTCGTCCAACTGAGTCATCCCGGACGGATACTGGAGGACTAAGTCTCTCAAATGACTTCAACGATCACACAATCTGGTCTGATACTTTGGATCAGCTCAACAGAATAAATCGAAGGTCATAATTTGGAATTGCAGAAAACGCTGCATACGAAATCATATTGAATTGATTTTAACCAGTAGCGTAGCTATGTTTTTTGGCGCCCGGGGCCAGCAAGAAATTTTGCGCCCCCACCCCAATATAGATATATAACAATTTCTCTCAATTTAGCGCCCCTAGGCCTCGGCGCCTGGGGCGGACGCCCCCTTAGCTACGCCACTGATTTTAACCACGATTATTCAATCGGTAAATTAATTATACAGATGTAAATTTTTCAAGCGAGTGAAAAAGTCCGGGCCAGGATCCGAATTTTTAAATTTGATTCAATATGATTTCGTATGCAGCGTTTTCTGCAGTTCCAAATATTGACCTTCGATTTATTCTGTTGAGCTGATCTTAAATATCAGTCCAGATTCTGTGATCGTTGAGGTCATTTGGGTGAAATAGTCTTCCACTGTTTGTGTGCGGGAGGGCTCAGTTGGAAGAGCATTGGCGGCTTCAGCCAGAACATCCCTGTTTCAAATCCTGGCCCGGACTTTTTTCACTCACTTGGAAAATTTACATCTGTGTAATTAATTTACCGATTGAATAACCGTGTTTAAAATTAAGTCAATATGATAACGTCATTTATAATTCTTTATTTCATATGGCTGTTACTTGTTTCTTTATAAGGGTATTCCCATTTAGACCACTTTAACAAATGAAAAATAGTGGTTACTGACACTTAATTGTTAATAAGCCATTTGAGGGCCATCTCAGTGAATTTTTCTTGAAATTTTTTGCGGTAATTTTCTTTCTAAGAAAAGCGCAATTTCTACTATTGAACTGTTTTCGACTAGAGACAACATAAAAGCTTTGAAATCATATTAGGTGCATTAAGACATTCTTCTAAAAGTGTCATTACTTATGAGGGAAAGAATTCTAAAAGAAGTACTTGATAAGAGCAATTTATAAATATACTTACGCCTTTTTTCCTGTTTTCTGAATGTGGCATCACATCCCCCACTACGAATGCCAGTAAGTAAGTTGACATTCGAGGCGTCACTTCAAATGTAACTGCTTCCCAGAAGTCATCTCTAAAAGCACAATTGAAGCAAAGTATGTTGAAATCTGGCGTAAAATTTTGAAACTAAATTTAATATGTTATGCGTTGTTAATTAATGCTCATATAGTTTAACTATAAAATGGTTATATTGTCAACAACAAAATTATTTCAAACAGCGCTTTGCACTTTCTAGATTGTTTCTATCTAAAAGCTTCAGAAGCAATATAGATTCAGCCTCAGCCAGGTGGGGAGGTCTACCAATTGGTTTGAGCTCAACAAGCAGTCGTACACGCTTATAATAAATATAAAAAGCCTTTTTTTTTTTTTTTTTTTTTTTTTTTTTTTTTTTTTTTATAACTAGGTTCTTGCAATAAGCGAGTTTAATCCTCTGTTAAATTTTTCTGTTCTGAAATAGAGAATATATGAAAGTTTACTGCATAAAAAGTTAAATTAGCACTCTTTAAGAAGTAACTTTAGTCTTTTAATAAATGTACAAGAGTAAAATAAAAATTATAAATCTGTGTTCAACTTTATCCTTATAATTTTTAATCCTTTAAGTAAATGAATAAATTTAAATACAACTAAAAATGGAACTCTTACTATATATTTATTATAATTTACAGATTCGACAAAAAAGTTTTTTATGTTCTAAACTTTTTTTTTTTTTTTTCAAAATCGCTTCCATCACATATTTTATATCTGATAAACTCAATTGCGCTCGAAAAATATTATCATTTGCATCTTTTATTTTTAAACAAGTGAGTATAAATATGCTCGCAGATCGCACAGAAGGTTTCGTTTAATATTTCTTTCGAAACAACTTCTACTTTAATTAATAAATCCAAATTGTTAATTTATAATTATTAAATTCTTACATAGATGGAAGCACAAATAAATTTAATTTTAAAATAATTATAAAAGGAAGTTATTTATTTTAATCAAATAAAAAATATTCATATAAAATTAATTAAAGAAATCGAAAATTTCAATTTTTTTGAAAATCCGAGATTTAAAAAAAATATATTAACGGATATAAAAATACTTTTAAATTTCTGAAAAAGAAAAAAACTGTGTAAAGGAATTTAAAATTCTGAATCATTGACAATCGCAATAATTTTTAAAATAGAAAAAAAAAAGTTGAAAAAATATTATGGATGTCAGATGACCGAAACCCTGTTAATATAAACTTTTAAATTGGCAAAAATTACGAAATCTCTTCTAGTTAAACCCATCTTAATATCGAAATTTCAAGTTTCAGCATCGGAGTTCTAACCAAAAGCGTTCTGTTTGCTAGCGAGATGCTTTACGCGAGAAATTTTGAAATTAAAATTCTCTTCTAAAATGTAGATTGCAAAAATAAACGAATGACACTGAAAAAATTTAACTTTACTAAAGGAATGAACTTTTTTTTAAAATTTTATTATTTGTCGTGTGACTTGAGGTATTCAACAATAAGTTCACAAAATTTGATGTCTCTGACTTATGTAGTTTTTGTGTGCGGACTATGTGACGGCCGGACAGACAGAGAAAAGAGATTAATAGGGTTTCGTCAGATGGACTAAACCCTAAAAAATATTGAAATCCTAATTTGAAACTCATCTATATGACAATCATTCTCCTCATCTTCAAATGTTTTGGAAGTATTGCATACGCATTATAAAACGATACGTTAGCCTAATATATAGATATCTGATTTCTTTAATAATATTCCTTCAAATTTTGTATGAAATCGTACAATATTTTCTCATTATATCCAATATTCACTCGTAATAAAGTTTCTTATAATGTATTTTTATACTAGGTCAAACATTTGCCCACTATCTCTTCGATAAAATAGAGTTATTCTTACGAGCTCGCTGTAACCGATTTTGACTGAATAGCATTTCTACCAGCCCATATATAAATCGATTTGTAATAAGATTGGGTGAAATTTGATAAAAGGATACTCGTTTGAAAAAGGTGTAATTTCTTACGCATTTTTCTCTAAAATGATATTATTTACATATCAACGGCAAATATTTACATATTAAACAAAATAATTAATCTTTAATTTCCAAAAAGAAAAAAGTTAATTAATTCATCCATTAAAATGTTACTTTACATGACAAGCTAAAACAACTGTCATTTTAAAAAGACTACATTTAAGTTTTACTAAAGAAAAATAGCATAGAAAATTTTAGTTAAATAATTTAGTAAAAATTTAGTTACTTTTAATTAACTCAGTTAATACTTCAGTTAATATCAGTCAATTCAGTTAATATTAACTTCAGTTAATATAGCGATTTTTCAATTTTTAGCTATGAAACAAAGAATTCAGAATGCGTGCATCAGTGTCCCACGTGTCCCATATGTTTTTCGGCCAGTCTGCGCTCGCTTTCAGTGAACTGTAACTTCTTAACACGCTCACGCTCACGCGAAAGCGCGTGATATGGCGCCAACGTTAAGGGGCCACTCACGCGCCAGCGCGTGATGTGGGGCGATGTCCAATAGCCAGTCACGCGCTAGCGTGGTAAACTCTTTCACTGATTCTTTATTATAAAAAGTAAATCTTGTTCTGGGAAAAACCCACTTTTACAGTGCGGCATTAACTATCATCACATCTTCATGTAAGCGGCAGCGAACGTGTTAATCCTGTTTGTTCTGGTGTACTATTATTAGTAAATATCTTTTATTTGATTATTAATTTGCTTTATAAAATACTTTTGTTACTCTTTACATGTGGTAATGTTAGTATATGTCTACGCATTTACAATATTATTTCATTAACGTTTATGCATTTAGCAATAATAATAATAATATTTGCTTAATTCTCTTTTCACCGTTTGAGATTCTTTTATTTAAAAATACATTCCACTCTTTAAATGTAAAATAAAGGTTACTCTTGAAAGAATTATGTGTAAAAAAGCGCAAATGAATTGGAAAGGTGTAATAACAGTTAAATCTTGTTGTAACATAATATTTTCTAATCATCTCCAAAAACTTTTCCTTAGCCTATTGTTATATGAATATGAATTGAATAGTACACAAAACAACAACATTCGTTACGTTTTAGACAGTGAATAATTCGTTACACTGTAATTAATCCTACTTGGATAGCTACTGTTAATGTTATTAACGTAAAAGTAATTTTTTCTAAAAATCAAAAAAAAAAATCGGACCCGAAAGAATTAAATATGTTAAACTCCCCCTAGCCGCACTAGAGGTTGCACACTATAAAATTTTAAAAACATAAAAAAAAAAAAAAAAAAAAAAAAAAAAAAAAAAACTTTTTTTTTTTTCTAACATTCTCATCACCGCGAACTGAAATATGCGTTTACTAAACTGCAGGTTTTAATGCAATATGGAATTTTTTACATTAACCGTTCAGCAAACGTGCCTACATTTGTAGATTGGCTTCACAATGTAATAGGGGTAAATTTTATCCCAGCACGTGTGCTAACGGTTTAATATAATTTTGCAGACATAATCTAGTTTTAAAAAATTAAATTATTATTAATATTATCAAAGCTTACATGTCTATATGTAATAAAAAAATGTATCGTATTGAAAAATAAAATCATTTTTAGCATAAAAAATACAGAGTAAACAGCATTTCATTTTTGTCCTTATGCTCGGCGGTCAGGGAGTTAAATCTATTTTATATTCCCTCAGTTTATTTGATATTTTGCAGACTGGAAAAAGTGGGTTTTTCGCACATCTATAGCTCGCAGCTCGCATTCTATTTGTCATGGAACTAAAATTCTTGTTTTTATGGATTGGGGCATGCCAAGTAACAAAGTAACAAAAAAAGTTGGAATCTGATTAAATAAGCTTTTGTTAAATGGATTTTAAATGTGCACTTTTTCCCATATTTTAATTCATATCCTGTGCAAATATTTTTATGAGCACAATTTGCTATTCCAGACCATTTTTAAACGTAAAACCCAAAGCTTTCTGGGATGATGTGCACCCATACAACCCCCAGAATTTATCAAGAAATAATCTCTGAAAATATTTTAAATCATCTTGAGTTTACTTGTGGTTTGACATGTTCTTTGCTTCTATTTGTTTCAAAATCAAGATTGATTTTTTTTTAAAGGACATTAAATTTGATAATTAAGATAATACTTCGAGTAATGCGATGTAAGTAGATAAAACAACGTTCATAAATATATATAGGACAGTTGCACCATAAAATTTAACTAATAATAACACATTGCTCAGTGGTGCACAAAACAGGAATTTTAATATACATTAGTACATGTTAAAATAAAATAAAACTTTCAACGTTTCGCGCCGTCTTCTGCGGGCGTCTTCAGGAAAATATGAAATGCAAGGACTACGTTTGCATCTTGTTCGAGAGAAATATTAGTATTAGTAGAAATATTATCTCTCGAACAAGATGCAAACGTAGTCCTTCCATTTCATATTTTCCTGAAGACGCCCGCAGAAGACGGCGCGAAACGTTGAAAGTTTTATTTTATTTTAATATGTACTAATGTATATTAAAATTCCTGTTTTGTGCACCACTGAGCAATGTGTTATTATTAGTAAAACAACGTTATTATCACGGGAACTTATAATTATAACCTCTTCAGGCTTTCTTGGAGTACACAAATGTGAACCTCTATTCATTTCGTTATAAAAAATAAACTATATGATATTTTTACATGCTAACTTCACTTCTATATAGCTGAATGGTTTTGGCTTTAGAATATGACCAATAAATAACATCATTGATTCTTAATTCTTCATAAAAGTTTCCAAAACGTCTTCAAGGCAATGGGGCCAAGAAATTAAGAATTTTTCATAATTATTTAACTTAAATGCTTTACAATAAAAAAATTTAAATATGTGTACCTCATTCCATTGTTTGAAGCTATTTTTTTTTTACTGCGTAAATTTAGGTTATTGGTAATTAAATTGATATTTAAATGGTGTTAGTAATTTTAAATCTATATATTTGAACTTAAATTACCAGCCTTTAAAAGTATTTATTTCAGAAAGAATACTATTTCTGTCATCTGTGGTGTCTTTTTGCTATTGAAAAAAATATGAACGAATAAGGTATTTGTACACTATATGGACAGGGCTCTCAATATGGACACCCCTAATATTTTTAAAGGTAATAATTTTGATTGAGAGATGGCTCAACATTTTCGCGAAGAAAAGCAGTTGAAAACATAATTAAGGCTGGAAAGTGTAAAAAAGCGCGCTGTTCGCCATTTAGGAGGAAACTTGTTGTTTCGAGATGTGCTGATCTTAATTACTTGAAAGCTTAAATTCTTATTAGATATGTTAAAATTCCATTAAATGTTGAAAGGTGGAGTATTTTAGAAAGCTAATAAAACATCTTTTCGATTGCTATTGCATATTTTGCTTTAAAATATTTTCCTTATTCATTTGTTACAAGATTTAGTAAAACTACGCCCGGTTCCCAATATGGACAGCGTATGTCCCCATCGACTACAACTGTAAAAAAGAAGAATATTCAACGTTGCCAAGCAATAAATTGAAAAGGCATCAAAGTGGTAAAATCTTTGTTCAACAAGATGCCATTTGAACAATCTCCCAAAAACCGTCCTCCAAAAAACCCTTGCAGAAAAATAAAAAGAAGCCCCCCCCCCCAGTAGGATATCTGTTGGCGAAATCGTAGGTACCAATGGTATGACTTCCTCAACAAAGGAGAGCTGGTACTGCTTCTTTTCCAGTATTGATGCTTTTTCAAACATGCGGCCATGCATCACATGTGGCAGATATGTTCATGAGGATTATGTTGTGGGACTTACTGCCCATGGTGAAAAAGTTTCTATTTGTCCATGCTGTGAGGACTGAGTAATAACAGATGTAAATTCGCAGACAGATACAATAAAGCTAAGCAAAACCAACAATATTATTTCATAATATTTACTAGTAACTAAGGGGCCTTGCATGGGTCTTCGAAGGGTAAAAATCGAGAATGACCCCCCCCCCCTTTCTAAAATGCATGTTCTGAAGATATTTACTGCCCCCCCCCCTCCTCCTCCGAATACTTTAAGATACATTTTTTTTATTCCCTTTCCTCTAAAAGTCCTTGGGAAAGTGGCTCTTCCATACACACTGTGTAGAAAGTCAATAAGGAAACACCTGTCCATAATAGGGACAGGTAGTTCCTTATATGGACACTTGTAAACATTTTTTTGTTTTTATCATTTAAATTAAACCAGAATAATTACAAGGTCGCTAATTTTAATAATGATAGTCAATACTCCAAGGATAGTGGTCACATATTTTTGGAGTCCTATGACTTCTAGATGGGGGTGAAAAAAATACATTTTCCTTAGGGTGTCCATATTGGGTACAGGTACCTTATTTGTAGTGTTATTTTGTCTCCAGGTTAGAAGAAGATAAATTACAATTAAATTAGCTATACGGTAAATTTCCTGGTGCTAATAACGTTGTTTTATCTTCTTATAAGGCATTAAATTTACTTTCAAATATATTTTAAAGTTTACTCACAGTTTTGTTGTCTTCTGTTCTGGCATATTTGATAGTGTTGGGGTACCCTTTCTCCTTATAATGTGTGCTTGAAAAATGGACTTCATTCCTGGTTCATCAAAACATGGGAATACACGTCTAGCATCACTCGGCTGGAACTGTGAAGATGCTATCCAGCTAAATGTGACAAAATATTCATAAATTAACGCAAAGCTGAAATTCTGTAAAACAAAACTTTTATTTGCTAAGCTGTAAAAAAATACAGGTAAAATCGCAGCAAAATCTAATTCTAATGGTAATTTATATGACAGCATTTTCTGCTGTAATAATTTACATTATTATAGTCATTTGTGCTGTAAACATGTAAAGAATAAATGAGAATTAAGATATATTACACTTTTTTTTCTTTAAAAATGCTGCAAGCTGAATTATCAGCAGAATAGGCTGTGATTTTCTCGTTTCTTGTGTATAGTCAGTATGACTCTGCAATTTTTTTGTCACATAAATAGAACATATATGTGATTCAATATAAGTGGTGTACCTTCCCTCATAGCACGGATGGTCACAGTGACGTCATTGTGATGTCACTGTGAGTCACTTTGATCACATCACATCTGTGACCAAAATGCCACCACTCAGTGACTTCACATTGTGACTGAGATGTGACTTTCTTAAATTTCTTTTAAAAAATTACAAATATTCTTTAAAACATGTTATTTACTATAAAAAATATATTTCTGGCAATTTAAATATCGTCGCTTTTGTCACAGTTTCGTCACAATGTTATTGTCAAAGTAGTCACAAATGACACATTTTTCACAAATTTGTGACACCGTGACTTCACAAAGTGGTCACAAAGTGACGTCACAAACGAGCTCTAAAACGGCCATAACGACTTCACATTTTAGTCACTCTGACTTCACATCGACGTCACGTGACGTCACATCGACAATCGATGGTCACAAAGTCACAATATGACTTCATAACGACGTCGCAGTGACATCACCATGCCTTACTGGTTGGTCCTCGAACACAATTCGTTCCAAAGAATTGTTCAAACACATAAAGAAATTTTACCATAAGAAATAATGAAAATATATTTGATTCCCCCTTTTTGAGTTATTTCCTGTATTTACCTCTTTTAAACAAGGCATTGTATAGTTCAATGCAATAAAATATAAAAGCACAGCTGCTAATTTTTGTTTCAAGTAACATAATATAATTTGAACCAGAAAAATTATTTAAAAAAATATTTACTGGTTCCATGTAGTTGTTAATTTAGCAGTAAGATTAAGAAAAATACATTTCTTACAATGGTAATTTAGTATCTTTGCAATTTTATAAAAAAAAAAAAAATCGATACTATTTATGAAGAGTATGCCATTTGTTTTCTAATTGCAGCTGTGTAGAAACGTGCTTTTTAATCAATATTTTTTATTTTATGTTCTAATATTTTTTAGTTATTTTTGTATTTATATACATATATATTGCTTGAAAAATATATACTACTATATATTTTGTATTTATATATCTATATATCTTGTTTTAATATTTTTTAATTATTATGTATTTATATTTATATATTTGCCCCGGGCCCGTGCAAACCTCTACCATCATATTGTACACAAAAGCTCTGTATTAAAAATTTCACATAGAAAAGCAATTTATTCCATGTGACAGTTATCGCATCTGATAACAATTAAAACTAGGTGTTATAGTTAAAAGATTTTTTTTCTTGTTTTTGTAAAATAAAAGAATTCATCGATAAAAAATTACTTTTGTGACTTCCAAAACAGTTTTTTACATTTAATTTCTCGAAACACCATTATTCTGAAATTTGAAATGGCTATAATGATAAAAAGGATATTGTTGCTCACCCAGAAGAATAATAAATGTTAGATCCACATATTATTTAAAATAAGGGCAGTAGCCCGAGGTGCATGGTTGCTCTAAGTAAAACATATTATTGGACAGAGGAAGAAATCGTTTTAACTCTCTTATATCCTCTTCCCACTAGAAACATAAGATATCTTAGATCGCCTTTTTTGAAGTGGTGCCCTCTCGGAATTGAACACCTGTTCACATCGAAAACTAAACCAAAGATATTTTAGTGAATGTCACTGTATCTGTCATCTGAACAAATGTAAAGTATGCGTGTGCGTTTAAAATAAAGACGGCCGCAACCGCTAATCAGTAAAAACAAGCTTTATAGCTAATGAGAGTGAATGGTTGTTTCTGTATCTAGCCGAAACAAGCTAAAACTCACTGAGAGAGCTTGTGGAATTCTTTCTGACAGTTTGGAGGCCTGCGATATCTTAAGTATCCCAGTGCGAACAAAGCATTATAGATAGCTACTTTAACAAGCATAGAACTGTTAAAGCAATAATACAGGGTGTATTTAAAACGACTCAGTTTCAATGGTATATTGTAACAGCTTAATTTAGACTATTTACAACGAATCATAGATCAAATTGAAAATAAATTAACCTAGTTTTTCTTACAAATGTTCAATATGCGCACCTGAATACCGTACACATTCCAAATATTAAAGTCCAATTCTTCCAAAACTTCGGTTAAAAAGTCCAGAGTAATGGAAGCAACAGCCGCTTCAATTCTGTGTCTCGACTCTGGCAAATCATAAGGTAGCAGTGGAACGTAGACACGGTCAAGCAATTGAAGTTCAAGACTTGCTTTCCGGACAGACTTTTACGATTATGCAGGTAAGAATCTCTGACAGGGTCTATATCCCGTACAGACACTCTTGGTCTTCTCGTGGAGACGCAGAATGAAAGAGACTATTGCTTCCATTACTCCCAGGGTTGGCAAAATGGGCCCAGCCCAGAAAAACCCAATCGGGTTTTTCTGGGTTGGTCCACCAACAAAAACCCACCTGGGTTTTTGTTAAAACTAGGTTTTTGCTAAAAATCATTTTTGAATCTAAAAATCCCCCTAATAGTATAATACAAATTTTCCTTTTAACCTAGGTAATTTCTTTTACAAAATCACATTTAAAAAAAAAAAAGTTCATAATTGTGATAATTAGGTGATAGTTTATTTCAGAATATTTATTTTTTCAATTTATTTATTTATTTTATAAAAATATATTTCAAACAAGTTACGCAATGCAATACAAAATAATTATAATTGATCTTTTTTTATAGTTTACCAATCAAAATCACATTCACTTTAATCTTTATGGTAATATTTATAATTTTTTACTAATTTTTCATACTGCTCTGAGTCTAGTCTGTTCTGTAATTTAAACTATATAAATCCAAATGTAGAGAAAATCCTCTTGATGGAAGCAGAGCTAGATGGAACAGAATGCAGAGATTGGGAAAAACTGCAAAAATTAGAATCTAACTTTTTCTTTTCTGTATTTTTCTTTAAGAATTTCCCATCATTTTGAAGCTAAGAAATGTGACATAATACTTTCTGAGAAAAGTGATTTAGGAAAATAGTCTATGACTTTAATTTTAAATGCCAATATTGCAGGTAACCACTCTGAATGATAGCGTATTATCCATTCATCAGTTTCTTCCTTTTTTGTTAAATTAAGCCTTTCTTATCTAAACTTTGCATCCATTATATTAGCTAAAAAATGCTCAGTCCCGGTGATCTATTTTTAACATTTCAGCATAATTTCCTTGTGTTATTTCAATTCTTCTTATTCCATCAAATTTCTCCAAATCTTAACAGAACATGACAATGTGGTTGCATCTTTTTGCTGCTCATCAAGAGCTGAAGATATAATTGTTAGCTGCTTTTTAGCTCACAGGCTATCATAGCCTGAGAGCTTATGTGCCCGCCCGTTCTGTATGTACGTTCGTATGTTCGTGCGTAATGCGATAACTCATGATAAAAATATCGGATCCACTTGAAATTTTGTATATAGGTATATCCTGATAAGGCGCTTCCCTGATTAGTTTTTGGTATTCATTCGAAATGTATAAGAGGGGGAACGGGGGGCTCATGCCCCTCCCCTTAATTGATTTAATGGGTTTTTCATGCAGAATTAACAGTTTTCGTTCAAAAATTTAGATATAGGATCATTTTGATGAATAAATTTCGTGACTATTATTAGGTGTTCATTGAATAAGTATAAACAGGGGGAACGGGAGTTGTAATGCCCCTCCCCTTAACTGATATAAAAGGGTTTTTCAAGCAAAATTGTCAGATTTCGTTCAAATCTCTGAATAGTTTTGGAAGTTTAATGGTTAAATATAAAAGAGGGGGATAGCTCCTCTTAAATTATATAAATGTTAAATGGGTTTTTATTAAGAATTATCCGATTTGCTCTGAATTTTGAATATAGATTTTTTATATGATAAAGCATGTTCTTGATAGTTTAGGAGGTTTAATGATTAAATATAAAAAAGAGGAAAGGAGAGAGCTGTTTCCCTTTCTTAATTTTTTTTTCCAACGGAATTAACCCTTGAAAATATAAGGTTGTAATGTACAATTAGTATGCATAGCCTGTGAGCTCAATGCCATCAGTATAACTGGGCAATATTCTTTTTTATTTTAAATTCAAACACTCCTTCCCTCAAATACTACTATTTTTGATTATTAATTTTTGTAAAAATCTTAAATTCTTGCTTGATTTGTTTCAAATTTTAAGGTAGCTTAGCTTAAAACATATGGTAGAAATTTATAAAAAAGAATGCTGTGGCAAATACTGCTATTTTCTGTAATAATTGCTACAAAAATCTCAATTTCTTGCTTTAAAATGATACTCCCTCGACTTATATGTCTACAGATAGGTTGTTTAAATATGTTTTTGTTTAAATATAGTTTTTTTCGAATATATTTTTGTTAAGGATATAGCACACTACCTGGTAGTGTGTGCGCAGTATGCCTGCTACACAGTGCTGCATGCAGTTGGAACCTAGTTTGAGATATGTTCGGCACGGTATTTGCATATCAATTACAGATTTATTTAAAAGGAAGGATCCTTCTGTGCATGCGCAGCATTTTCTACATGGTGTTGTAGACAATGGGGTTACAGTTTGAAATGTGCATCTAAATTAGAGATTTGTTTAAAAAGAGGGCCCCAGTAGTGCATGCTTTCGACCTGTTATACAGTGGCATAGGTAGCGAGGATCCGGTTCGAAGTTTGTTCACTTCGAGATTTATTTATAAAAGGACCAACCACGCTAGCTGGCAAAGCAAGCTAGTTTAATTATCATAGTTTAGTTACTAATTATTATAACAATTTTAATTATTATTGTTACTACAAAAATAAAAGTAATTATTCATTGTGATAACTAAAATATATTTAAAAACTAAAAGTGATAAGAACTCGCTTTTATCACTTAAAATAGTATTAAGTTAATTATAGTAGTACTATTATTATTCGTATTAATAATAGTCAATAATAGTATTAATAATAATTAACATGAAATATTAATAGTATGAAAATAATTTTATATTAGTTAATAAACTTATTCTGATATTAGTTTTAAGTTTTCTATTGATATTAGTAGTGGCATGTTCAAATTTCAACTGGTTTGGTAGTTAGGGCGTTTCGTACCTTTTCATTTGATCGCCCCTAGTATTAATACTAATATCAGACTAGAATAAATTTATTAACTGATATTATAAATAATATTAATTAGTAATAAATAGATGAGATGTAATTAAAAAATGCAACTTAATAAGTATATTTTTTAATGAATACACACATATATTATTAAATATACAAATACACAGAAGAATAACTAAAACCCAGAAAAGCCCACAAATACCCAGAAAAACCCGGGTGGGCTGGGTTTTTGTACAAAAACCCGGGTTTTTGCCGACCCTGATTACTCCGGACTTGTTAACCGAAATGTTAGAAAAATTGGACCTTAGGTTGGATGTGTGAAGTATAACTAAAAGTACACCTGTTGAACATTTGAAAAAAAAAAAAAAAAAAAAAAAAAAAAAAAAAAAAAAAAGCTAACTTTTAGCTTCAATTTTATGTAGGGTTTGTTGTAAGTAATCTAAATTAAACTGTTCATGGACAGTATTCCTGTGACGTCACAAGTGTAAAAATGGCTATTTTTATAGCCTCGAACCGAAAGAAAGATCAGGGTCCATTTCTTTATGAGTTATTAGCTGAAAAAAAATGCTAAACTATATACAATATTTTAAATGAAAACAAAATTCTTTGTAATCGTTTGCATGCTATAGGTACAGTCGTGGGGGGAAATGTAAATACCCCTTTCTAACTTCTCAATAAATTGTCGTAAAAGAAAATTACTAGTAACGAACGATTGAAAATAAAGTCTACTTTTAAATGATGTATATAAAATCTGCTTATGGGGGCATCTACATATTAAAATGAACCTAAAATTCATTTTTTTCAATGGCAATATCCAATTTTAACAAGATATTTCAAATTTTTGGTTCACACTATACCTAGACACGAAAATTCCAGTCATTTAAATGATACGTTTTTGAATTATAAACATTCAAAATTTAGTGCTTCTAATGTTAAATTACATTTCCATATCTTTATGAATATCTCTTGAAATTATACTCCTAATGGACAATGTAACAATAATACTACTATACGAAATTCATAAATATGTTGAATTTGCAATTTTTATAATTTTATTATATGAATTATGAAATTAATATTCGAAACAATTATGAATTGCAGCCTACAATTTTTTGATAGATTTATATTTATTAATTCCTGCTTTAACCCCTTCGCGACGGGAGCATTTTACGAAATGTTTAATGCTTTGTAACCGTTTTTTTAAAACAGAAATTTACGGCTTATTAAATCGAGAAAATGCTCCGATTAAATGAGGTACATTTTATAATAAAATTTTACTGGTGGGAATAAACAGGGATTCTTAAGCCTTTTTGCGGCTTATATACGTGTCGCTCATCCCCAAGGGGTTAAGGAAATCCAAAATTTCATCTTTTTCTTCCGAGTAGTTTTCAATATATGCTTTAAAAACGGCAAAATGATGGTTTAAGTCTTCGATAGAAGTGACTAGATGTTTTGAAACTTCTAACACTACCCTGTTTTCAATGACTGCTTGAGTGGCGAGTAATATTCTTTGATCAAGAAGGGAATTCCCTCGGTCAATAACCGATTACCAAACTTCAGTTTGTATACAGTCCCTAAAATATGCTCATTTTACAATAATTAATTTCTCGGAAATTTATAGTACGAATTGCATTAAAAATTATTTTTAGGCTAATTGAAGGGTGTAGAATTGGATACTGCTATTCAAAAACCAAAGTTAGGGTTCGTTTTTATGTGTAGATGGCCCTCTAAGCAAACTTTGTATACATCATTTAAAAGTAGACTTTATTTCAGTCATCAGACGTTATTTCCTTCTCGGTACCAGTATCTTTATTCTATGATAATTTGTTGAGGAGTTAGTAGGGGGTGATTACTTTTTTTTCCACGAGTGTACAATGACCGATATTCTGTGACGTCACAATCCGTAAAATGACGTTTTATAATCTCGAACCAAAAGAGAGAATAGGATCCGTTGAAAATGGGCCATTCTTTTATGGACACCCATTACAAACAGTGGATTTTATTTTTAAATTACCAATTAATAAAGTTAAAAATGAAGTTGTAAAAACATGTGAAGTAAGGAAACAATTTTACCTCATTTCGCTGGCGTCTTTAACTTGATAGCCGCTGCGATACAAACCTATAGACTGGTTATTTATGGTACCATTGAAGGATATATCCAAAATGTAGCGTTTCCCTTTCAGCAACGCTTCATCGAAATATAAGAAAACAAATTCTCTCTCAGGAAGAGGAATTACACTTGTGCTTTGTGACGTCTGATTTTCTGTATTATATTCTATTTGAGTTATATTCGCTTCAGTGACTGTTAAATCTCGTGAGTGAAGAACAACTGCCTGAAATTTAAAAATATTTTATTAAGAAACAAGCAACAAAATATTATGGATGAAGTATATACTCAACAAAAAGTTTGATAATATTGATTGGTCATTAGTCGCCTGTAGCAATTCATTTATTCTTAACTAGTGTTTCTAGAGCTATTTTATTTCATGGTACGCCTCAACTAATGATTCAAGTTCCACGGCAAACCTTCTAGTCCCAGAACAGCTCAAAAACCTATGTTATCTAGCACAAGAAAAAAACTCTTTTTGTTATGGAAGATTAGTAACAGGGGAATCTAATGACCCATGTCTGTCCGAAGTGAAGTGGTGCATAAGCCAAAAAATAATACCACTAGTGGCTCCCCCGTAGGATTATCATTGTGTTTTTCTGCTACCAGTTTTCCAGATTTTCATACTTTTGATTGTACAGCAAACACAATGTTAACCTACGAGTAAACCACTAGTGGTATTAATTTTTGGCTTATGCACCACTTCACTTCCGGCTGACATGGATCATTAGATTCCCCTATTACTATTCTTCCCTAAAATAAAGATTTTTTTCTTGTGCTCGATAACATAGGTTTTTGTGCTGTCGGCTCTTGGACTATTCTGACAGTCTTGCAAAAGGGCAAATTTGTAATCTTGTTTTCTCTGATTTTTTTTTCTTTTTATGCTAAAAAAAAACACGATTCTTTCAATATTATTCAGAAATACTTGATTACGAATTATGAATGCGAACCTTGAGAATATTAATCATTATACAATGCATCAAAAAGGCCCGTTAAGAGGCGTTTTCGCTCACACGAAAACACCCCTCACTAATATTAATCCTATGTAAGAAATTTTTTAAAATATCTCGTTCGCATTTCTTTTTTTTTTCTTTTTAAGCTATTGCATAGCTTTTATCACGGGCTTTGAGCGCTGCGACCGAATCCAAAAATTCCGTAACGCGAAAAATCCTAACACATCCGTAACGAAAAAACCTAACACTCGGCTAACGTCGTTTCACTTCGGCAGACTTCGGCATGGTATCCTTCGGTAGACTTCGGCAGACATTGACGCGGTATTTTTCAGATATTTAGAGGATATCAAGTCTCAAACTTATATATCTTATTTCAGTTACTATAAATCTATAGTTTCAATAATAAAAATTCCTGATAGAATGTGTATAGAAAAGAATCGTTTTAAGATAAAACAAGGTAGGATAATGTAGCTTTTAGTGAGTGGAGACCCGCCCAATGGTGAGGATCGAAAAATTTAAAATACTTATAACTTGCGATCTAATTTTCGTAGCGCGGCCAAATTTTGTTTGGTAATTTATCATGAGACAGTGTTAATTTTTGGTGAAAGGGGACCCCCCCCCCATGGTGAGGGTCGAAAAAGTTAAAATGTTTATAACTCGCCATCTAATTTTCGCAGCGCGGCCAAAATTTGTTTGATGATTTATTATGAGACAGTGTTAATTTTTGGTGAAAGGAGACCCCGCACGGTGAGAGTCGAAAAATTTAAAATGCTTATAATTCGCGATCTACTTTTCGTATCGCGGCCAAATTTTGTTTGGTAATTTATTATGAGAGAGTGTTAATTTTTGGTGACAGGAGACCCCCCCCCCCCACGGTGAATGTCGAAAAATTTAAAATGCTTATAACTCGCGATCAATTTTCGTAGCACGGCCACATTTTGTTTGGTAATTTATTATGAGACAGTGTTCATTTTTAGTGACAGGAAATCCCCCATGGGTAAGGTCGAAAATTTTAAAAAGCTTATAAATCGCGATCTAATTTTCGTACAGCGGCAAAATTTTGTTTGGTAATTTATTATGAGACAGTGGTAATTTTTGGTGAAAGGGGACCCCCACCCCCCATGGTGAGGGTCGAAAATTTTAAAATGCTTATAGCTCGCGATCTAATTTCCGTAGCGCGGCCAAATTTTGTTTGGTAATTTATTATGAGAGAGTGTTAATTTTTGGTGACAGGAGACCCCTCCCCCCCCCCACGGTGAATGTCGAAAAATTTAAAATGCTTATAACTCGCGATCAATTTTCGTAGCACGGCCACATTTTGTTTGGTAATTTATTATGAGACAGTGTTCATTTTTAGTGACAGGAAATCCCCCATGGGTAGGGTCGAAAATTTTAAAAAGCTTATAAATCGCGATCTAATTTTCGTACAGCGGCAAAATTTTGTTTGGTAATTTATTATGAGACAGTGGTAATTTTTGGTGAAAGGGGACCCCCCCCCCCCATGGTGAGGGTCGAAAATTTTAAAATGCTTATAGCTCGCGATCTAATTTCCGTAGCGCGGCCAAATTTTGTTTGGTAATTTATTATGAGAGAGTGTTAATTTTTGGTGACAGGAGACCCCCCACGGTGAGGGTCGAAAAATTTAAAATGTTTATAACTAGCGATCAATTTTCGTAGCGCGGCCAAATTTTGTTTGGTAATTCATTATGAGACAATGTTACTTTTGGTGACAGGAGACCCCCCACGGTGAGGGTCGAAAAAGTTAAAATGTTTATAACTCGCGATCTAATTTTCGTAGAGCGGCCAAATTTTGTTTGGTAATTTATTATGAGAGAGTGTTAATTTTTGGTGACAGGAGACCCCCCCCCCCACGGTGAATGTCGAAAAATTTAAAATGCTTATAACTCGCGATCAATTTTCGTAGCGCGGCCAAATTTTGTTTGGTAATTTATTATGAGACAGTGTTAATTGTTAGAGACAGGAAATCCCCCATGGGGAGGGTCGAAAATTTTAAAATGCGTATAACTCGCGATCTAATTTTCGTAGTGCGGCCAAATTTTGTTTGGTAATTTACTATGAGATAGTGTTCCTTTTGGTGACAGGAGACCCCCACGGTGAGGGTCAAAAATTTAAAATGCTTATAACTCGCGATATAATTTACGTAGCGCGGCCAAATTTAATTTGGTAATTTATTATCAGACAGTGTGTTACTTTTGGTGAGAAGAGATCCCCCATGGTGAGGGTCGAAAAATTTTAAATGCTATAACTCGCGATCTAATTTTCGTAGTGCGGCCAAATTTTGTTTGGTAATTTACTATGAGATAGTGTTACTTTTGGTGACAGGAGACCCCCCCACGGTGAGGGTCAAAAATTTAAAATGCTTATAACTCGCGATCTAATTTTCATAGCGCGGCCAAATTTTGTTTAGTAATTTATTATCAGACAGTGTTACTTTTGGTGACAGGAGATCCCCCATGGTGAGGGTCGAAAAATTTAAAATGCTTATAACTCGGGATCTAATTTTCGTAGTGCGGCCAAATTTTGTTTGGTAATTTATTATGAGACAGTGTTACTTTTGGTGACAGGAGACCCCCCCCCCACGGTGAGGGTCAAAAATTTTAAATGCTTATAACTCGCGATCTAATTTTCCTAGTGCGGACAAATTTTGTTTGGTAATTTATTATCAGACAATGTTACTTTGGTTGACAGGAGATCCCCCATGGTGAGTGTCGAAAAATTTAAAATGCTTATAACTCGCGATCTAATTTTCGCAGCGCGGCCAAATTTTTTTTGTAATTTATTATGAGACAGTGTTACTTTTGGTGACAGGAGACCCCCCCACGGTGAATGTCGAAAAATTTAAAATGCTTATAATTCGCGATCAATTTTCGTAGCACGGCCAAATTTTGTTTGGTAATTTATTATGAGACAGTGTTCATTTTTAGTGACAGGAAATCCCCCATGGGTAGGGTCGAAAATTTTAAAAAGCTTATAACTCGCGATCTAATTTTCGTATTGCGGCAAAATTTAGTTTGGTAATTTATTATGAGACAGTGTTAATTTTTGGTGAAAGGGGACCCCCCCCCCCATGGTGAGGGTCGAAAATTTTAAAATGCTTATAGCTCGCGATCAAATTTCCGTAGCGCGGCCAAATTTTGTTTGGTAATTTATTATGAGAGAGTGTTAATTTTTGGTGACAGGAGACCCCCCACGGAGAGGGTCGAAAAATTTAAAATGTTTATAACTCGCGATCAATTTTCGTAGCGCGGCCAAATTTTGTTTGGTAATTTATTATGAGACAATGTTACTTTTGGTGACAGGAGAACCCCCACGGTGAGGGTCGAAAAATTTAAAATGTTTATAACTCGCGATCTAATTTTCGTAGCGCGGCCAAATTTTGTTTGGTAATTTATTATGAGAGAGTGTTAATTTTTGGTGACAGGAGACCCCCCCCCACGGTGAATGTCGAAAAATTTAAAATGATTATAACTCGCGATCAATTTTCGTAGCGCGGCCAAATTTTGTTTGGTAATTTATTATGAGACAGTGTTAATTGTTAGAGACAGGAAATCCCCCATGGGGAGGGTCTAAAATTTTAAAATGCTTATAACTCGCGATCTAATTTTCGTAGTGCGGCCAAATTTTGTTTGGTAATTTACTATGAGATAGTGTTGCTTTTGGTGACAGGAGACCCCCACGGTGAGGGTCAAAAATTTAAAATGCTTATAACTCGCGATATAATTTACGTAGCGCGGCCAAATTTAATTTGGTAATTTATTATCAGACAGTGTGTTACTTTTGGTGAGAAGAGATCCCCCATGGTGAGGGTCAAAAATTTTAAATGCTTATAACTCGCGATCTAATTTTCGTAGCGCGGACAAATTTTGTTTGGTAATTTATTATCAGACAATGTTACTTTGGTTGACAGGAGATCCCCCATGGTGAGTGTCGAAAAATTTAAAATGCTTATAACTCGCGATCAATTTTCGTAGCACGGCCAAATTTTGTTTGGTAATTTATTATGAGACAGTGTTCATTTTTAGTGACAGGAAATCCCCCATGGGTAGGGTCGAAAATTTTAAAAAGCTTATAACTCGCGATCTAATTTTCGTACTGCGGCAAAATTTTGTTTGGTAATTTATTATGAGACAGTGTTACTTTTTGGTGAAAGGGAACCCCCCCCCCATGGTGAGGGTCGAAAATTTTAAAATGCTTATAGCTCGCGATCTAATTTCCGTAGCGCGGCCAAATTTTGTTTGGTAATTTATTATGAGAGAGTGTTAATTTTTGGTGACAGGAGACCCCCCACTGTGAGGGTCGAAAAATTTAAAATGTTTATAACTCGCGATCTAATTTTCGTAGCGCGGCCAAATTTTGTTTGGTAATTTATTATGAGAGAGTGTTAATTTTTGGTGACAGGAGACCCCCCCCCCCACGGTGAATGTCGAAAAATTTAAAATGCTTATAACTCGCGATCAATTTTCGTAGCGCGGCCAAATTTTGTTTGGTAATTTATTATGAGACAGTGTTAATTGTTAGAGACACGAAATCCCCCATGGGGAGGGTCGAAAATTTTAAAATGCTTATAACTCGCGATCTAATTTTCGTAGTGCGGCCAAATTTTGTTTGGTAATTTACTATGAGATAGTGTTGCTTTTGGTGACAGGAGACCCCCACGGTGAGGGTAAAAAATTTAAAATGCTTATAACTCGCGATATAATTTACGTAGCGCGGCCAAATTTAATTTGGTAATTTATTATCAGACTGTGTGTTACTTTTGGTGAGAAGAGATCCCCCATGGTGAGGGTCGAAAAATTTTAAATGCTTATAACTCGCGATCTAATTTTCGTAGTGCGGCCAAATTTTGTTTGGTAATTTACTATGAGATAGTGTTACTTTTGGTGACAGGAGACCCCCACGGTGAGGGTCAAAAATTTAAAATGCTTATAACTCGCGATCTAATTTTCGTAGCGCGGCCAAATTTTGTTTAGTAATTTATTATCAGACAGTGTTACTTTTGGTGACAGGAGATCCCCCATGGTGAGGGTCGAAAAATTTAAAATGCTTATAACTCGCGATCTAATTTTCGTAGTGCGGCCAAATTTTGTTTGGTAATTTATTATGAGACAGTGTTACTTTTGGTGACAGGAGACCCCCCCCCCACGGTGAGGGTCAAAAATTTTAAATGCTTATAACTCGCGATCTAATTTTCCTAGTGCGGACAAATTTTGTTTGGTAATTTATTATCAGACAATGTTACTTTGGTTGACAGGAGATCCCCCATGGTGAGTGTCGAAAAATTTAAAATGCTTATAACTCGCGATCTAATTTTCGCAGCGCGGCCAAATTTTTTTTGTAATTTATTATGAGACAGTGTTACTTTTGGTGACAGGAGACCCCCCCACGGTGAATGTCGAAAAATTTAAAATGCTTATAATTCGCGATCAATTTTCGTAGCACGGC
This sequence comes from Maratus speculifer, assembly GCA_964019185.1. NCBI lineage: Eukaryota > Metazoa > Arthropoda > Arachnida > Araneae > Salticidae > Maratus > Maratus speculifer. Next base: position 8,937,756 of record OZ025293.1, on the reverse strand, counting down.
CAAATTTTGTTTGGTAATTTATTATGAGACAGTGTTCATTTTTAGTGACAGGAAATCCCCCATGGGTAGGGTCGAAAATTTTAAAAAGCTTATAACTCGCGATCTAATTTTCGTATTGCGGCAAAATTTAGTTTGGTAATTTATTATGAGACAGTGTTAATTTTTGGTGAAAGGGGACCCCCCCCCCATGGTGAGGGTCGAAAATTTTAAAATGCTTATAGCTCGCGATCAAATTTCCGTAGCGCGGCCAAATTTTGTTTGGTAATTTATTATGAGAGAGTGTTAATTTTTGGTGACAGGAGACCCCCCACGGAGAGGGTCGAAAAATTTAAAATGTTTATAACTCGCGATCAATTTTCGTAGCGCGGCCAAATTTTGTTTGGTAATTTATTATGAGACAATGTTACTTTTGGTGACAGGAGAACCCCCACGGTGAGGGTCGAAAAATTTAAAATGTTTATAACTCGCGATCTAATTTTCGTAGCGCGGCCAAATTTTGTTTGGTAATTTATTATGAGAGAGTGTTAATTTTTGGTGACAGGAGACCCCCCCCCACGGTGAATGTCGAAAAATTTAAAATGATTATAACTCGCGATCAATTTTCGTAGCGCGGCCAAATTTTGTTTGGTAATTTATTATGAGACAGTGTTAATTGTTAGAGACAGGAAATCCCCCATGGGGAGGGTCTAAAATTTTAAAATGCTTATAACTCGCGATCTAATTTTCGTAGTGCGGCCAAATTTTGTTTGGTAATTTACTATGAGATAGTGTTGCTTTTGGTGACAGGAGACCCCCACGGTGAGGGTCAAAAATTTAAAATGCTTATAACTCGCGATATAATTTACGTAGCGCGGCCAAATTTAATTTGGTAATTTATTATCAGACAGTGTGTTACTTTTGGTGAGAAGAGATCCCCCATGGTGAGGGTCAAAAATTTTAAATGCTTATAACTCGCGATCTAATTTTCGTAGCGCGGACAAATTTTGTTTGGTAATTTATTATCAGACAATGTTACTTTGGTTGACAGGAGATCCCCCATGGTGAGTGTCGAAAAATTTAAAATGCTTATAACTCGCGATCAATTTTCGTAGCACGGCCAAATTTTGTTTGGTAATTTATTATGAGACAGTGTTCATTTTTAGTGACAGGAAATCCCCCATGGGTAGGGTCGAAAATTTTAAAAAGCTTATAACTCGCGATCTAATTTTCGTACTGCGGCAAAATTTTGTTTGGTAATTTATTATGAGACAGTGTTACTTTTTGGTGAAAGGGAACCCCCCCCCCATGGTGAGGGTCGAAAATTTTAAAATGCTTATAGCTCGCGATCTAATTTCCGTAGCGCGGCCAAATTTTGTTTGGTAATTTATTATGAGAGAGTGTTAATTTTTGGTGACAGGAGACCCCCCACTGTGAGGGTCGAAAAATTTAAAATGTTTATAACTCGCGATCTAATTTTCGTAGCGCGGCCAAATTTTGTTTGGTAATTTATTATGAGAGAGTGTTAATTTTTGGTGACAGGAGACCCCCCCCCCCCACGGTGAATGTCGAAAAATTTAAAATGCTTATAACTCGCGATCAATTTTCGTAGCGCGGCCAAATTTTGTTTGGTAATTTATTATGAGACAGTGTTAATTGTTAGAGACACGAAATCCCCCATGGGGAGGGTCGAAAATTTTAAAATGCTTATAACTCGCGATCTAATTTTCGTAGTGCGGCCAAATTTTGTTTGGTAATTTACTATGAGATAGTGTTGCTTTTGGTGACAGGAGACCCCCACGGTGAGGGTAAAAAATTTAAAATGCTTATAACTCGCGATATAATTTACGTAGCGCGGCCAAATTTAATTTGGTAATTTATTATCAGACTGTGTGTTACTTTTGGTGAGAAGAGATCCCCCATGGTGAGGGTCGAAAAATTTTAAATGCTTATAACTCGCGATCTAATTTTCGTAGTGCGGCCAAATTTTGTTTGGTAATTTACTATGAGATAGTGTTACTTTTGGTGACAGGAGACCCCCACGGTGAGGGTCAAAAATTTAAAATGCTTATAACTCGCGATCTAATTTTCGTAGCGCGGCCAAATTTTGTTTAGTAATTTATTATCAGACAGTGTTACTTTTGGTGACAGGAGATCCCCCATGGTGAGGGTCGAAAAATTTAAAATGCTTATAACTCGCGATCTAATTTTCGTAGTGCGGCCAAATTTTGTTTGGTAATTTATTATGAGACAGTGTTACTTTTGGTGACAGGAGACTGCCCCCCCCCCACGATGAGGGTAAAAAATTTTAAATGCTTATAACTCGCGATCTAATTTTCGTAGCGCGGACAAATTTTGTTTAGTAATTTATTATCAGACAATGTTACTTTGGTTGACAAGAGATCCCCCATGGTGAGTGTCGAAAAATTTAAAATGCTTATAACTCGCGATCTAATTTTCGCAGCGCGGCCAAATTTTTTTTGTAATTTATTATGAGACAGTGTTACTTTTGGTGACAGGAGACCCCCCATGGTGAGGGTCGAGAAATTTAAAGTGCTTATAACTCGCGATCTAATTTTCGTAGCACGGCCAAATTTTGTTTGGTAATTTATTATGAGACAGTGTTAATTTTTAGTGACAGGAGATCCCCCATGGAGAGGGTAGAAAATTTTAAAATGCTTATAACTCGCGATCTAATTTTCGTAGTGCGGCCAAATTTTGTTTGGTAATTTATTATGAGACAGTGTTACTTTTGGTGACAGGAGACCCCCCCCCCCCCACGGTGAGGGTAAAAAATTTTAAATGCTTATAACTCGCGATCTAATTTTCGTAGCGCGGACAAATTTTGTTTGGTAATTTATTATCAGACAATGTTACTTTGGTTGACAAGAGATCTCCCATGGTGAGTGTCGAAAAATTTAAAATGCTTATAACTCGCGATCTAATTTTCGCAGCGCGGCCAAATTTTTTTTGTAATTTATTATGAGACAGTGTTACTTTTGGTGACAGGAGACCCCCCATGGTGAGGGTCGAGAAATTTAAAGTGCTTATAACTCGCGATCTAATTTTCGTAGCACGGCCAAATTTTGTTTGGTAATTTATTATGAGACAGTGTTAATTTTTAGTGACAGGAGATCCCCCATGGAGAGGGTAGAAAATTTTAAAATGCTTATAACTCGCGATCTAATTTTCGTAGTGCGGCCAAATTTTGTTTGGTAATTTATTATGAAACAGTGTTACTTTTGGTGACAGGAGACCCCCACGGTGAGGTTCGGAAAATTTAAAATACTTATAACTCGCGATCTAATTTTCGTAGCGCGGCCAAATTTTGTTTGTAATTTATTAAGGTATTGCATAGCTTTTATCGCGGGCTTTGAGCGCGGCGAAAGAGTCTAGAAATTCCTTAAGGAGAAAAAAAAACCTAACACTAACCGGCACGGTATCCTTCGGTAGACTTCGGCAGACATTACCGCGGTATTTTTCAGATATTTTGAGAATATCAAGTTTTAAACTTATGTTTTTTATTTCAGCTACCATAAACGTATAATTTCAATGATAAAAATTCCTGATTAACCTACATGTATTGTAAGATAGTAAAAATATTTTAAACTATATTAACTTCTCATTTGTTCAATACAAGAAAAAAAAAATGTTATCGGTCATCACGCTCAAAATGTTTAACTTGAATTAATATCAAAGACAAAAAAAAAACTGCATAAATAAAAAATATATAAATAATTATAATTGCATATGTTGATAAAAAATGCTATGCCATAGCTTTACCGCGGCAGTCCCCGAGTGCCACACGTATTTTTTTTTATTTTTTTGCATTGAATAGCTAAGGTTGATCACTAGAAAGACCCTTTTTTAACCTTTTTGGTTTTTTCTTTTAACTAGGATATTATTTTTTTATTATTTTTTTTTACATTTAACATACAGAGTGTCTCAAAAGTGTAAATGAATGATATCATCTATATATATATTTCTCTTACGTAGCACCAAAAATAGGCTGAATTTCTATTTGCTATTTGGTATCAACCACAGCAATGATTCTCGTTTATTTTCGGTCACATGACTCGACTCATTCAGCAAACAAACCGTTTGAGCGATGTATGAATAAGAATAGCTATTGTTTCGTTTTACGGAAACCTGTTGAATTCAGCGAAACAGCCCTTTGCTGGGTTTTGATATATTCAGTTTGCTGGTCACTAATTGATATCGTGAAAAATATATTTTTCAATATTTTAAAAAGTTGACATTAAATATCAGTTTTAAATTGTAATTCAATTTTTTTTTTTTTTTTTTTTTTACACAGACATTATTTTAAACTTGTCATATAAAATATGTTACAACTAATTTTGAGAAATCTGAAAACAAGGAAATGTTTTTGAATTTTCGGCTGTAAAAGCCTGTTCATTACTCTTTATATTTTGTTAATTTTTCATTTTTTTCAAGAATTTATTCATGTTTTTGGAAACTAAAAAGTCTACCATGACAGTTTTTATGATCTGTTCCAAATTAAGTGAAACGCATGAAATGGATAATTTGACGCAAAGGAATCATTTACATAAATATTGTATACAATTTTGAATAACGTAACACAAAAAATCAATCAATTTATTGAAATAAATACCTTTCAATCCATAGTATAGATTCAATTAAAATTATATATTCAACAATGAATTGGGAAATTAAAAGTTTTTTTTATATGTGTAAATACATTTTATCAAATTAAAAAAAATAATTTGAATTTTAAAACAAACGTTTTAAAGCCACATAAAGGCGTCACTTAAATTTTATATCATATATTTTGAAACTCATATTTTGAATTTATGAGAAATGTGTGTAAAAAAGACTCAGTGAATAAAGTTTTATACATCTTTCATGTTGAAGAGAACTTTTGCACATGCTATTATAAATAGAATAAAAATAAAGTAATAAAATAAATAATACAAAAATGCATTTTTTAATTAATAGCATGGTGCCACTCAAAATTTGATATCATTATTTTTAAAATTCATATTTAAAATTCTTAGATCCATAAGGTAAACAGCTGCGTCAAAACTTTTAACCCGTTAAGGGTTTTTTGTATTGATAATATTTACAGGGAGATACAAAAGATTTCGGTCACTGTAGTGCATCTGAAGTACTATATATTATTACACCAAAATGTTACTATATATTATTACACCAGAATGAAGTACTATATATTATTACACCAGAATGTTTATAAAACTCTATTACAGTACTCATTTACTACGTTTTGCGTGCAATATCCGACTTGTTAAATTCTTTAAGAGTTAATATCTATGCTGATTTTCGATTATTGTTTTCGAAAATCATTATTAACAATTCTTTTATACTTCTGCTACGATTGGCAGCTCCAGCGCTCCTCAACACCTTTGCTGAATGCCCGGAAATCGAACATGTGATCTAGTGTAATCACTATAGTTTTCCTGCAAGGTTTAAATTACGTGTACTACCTCTAATTTTTAAGTTTAGTGTCAAAAGATTGTGAGATATTTTCGCACTACATTTTCGACGATATCTCTGAAAATATAACACTTAAAGTTAAAAGAAATATATTTTTAAGTGCAGCGTTTCGAAATCTTTTACACGATATTCAAAAAAAACATTTTTTTTTTTTTTTTTTTTTTTTTTTTTTTTTTTTTACCAAGTTACTGAATAAGCCCCTATACATTTTTCCCAAATATTTTTTTGAATGTTCAATAACCTGTAAATATGTGGTTTTATAGTCTTTTTTAATGCTTTTCCCACTTCGAATTTTCCACGTTCCATAGTTTGCTGTGACAGACAGACACAAGAGGGATCTTATAATGATTCCGTTTTTACTTTATTAAGTACGGAATTCTAAAAAGAAAACATTCGAAAATTATCAAAAAAGAAGGATTATTATTTATTAATAAAAATATCAATGGTGAATTTTGCATTATGGTAACTTGGAAATTAAATTCAAAACTATTTAAATAAATTGCAGTAATTTTCAAGTAGTTTTTATTTTGTATTTTTCAATCCACTAAACTTGATTTTTGTTGGCAAGGCAAGGGCATGTAAAATAATTTTTGAAAAACAATTGACACGCAATCATAAAAAGGTTCGCAAACCCTGTCCTACACAAATACCCTACAATTTAACTGTATTCATACAATTATAATGACACTTTCTTTATCCAATTTCTTTCAATACGCCATGGCATTAAGAAGTAAATGTAGTTTTCTTTGGAATGGTTTGTTCAATTTTAGCATGGGCACCAGTAGAAAAAATCCAGGAAAGGACAAACTTTTTTGGAGGGAAGGGGGTGTAAAATTGGGGCTTTTATGAAAATCGATAGTTTTTGTACTAAATAATGAGGCAATATTGCAGTTTTCATCTTTCATAGTTGCTATTTACTAATAGATCTACTTCCTTTATTGTAATATTCTATATGGCATTCTTGTAAAAATGTTTTTATTTTAATAAACTTAATATTGTTGTTTTCGACTAATACCATGTGTTGTGTTTGGCCTGACAAATGGGTCATTATAACTAAAAAACTTCAATGAATATTAAAATAAAATAAGCTTAATAATATTAAAATTATGATCATTAAAAAAATCACATGCAAACTTTTTCATTACAATTTTGCGTATGAAAATTTTAACTAATGGGGAAAATGGTGTAAAGTATTAATCGCGAAGTTTTAAAAACTGTTCTAAAGATGAAACTTTTTTTTTTAATGCAAGATTTTTTATTCACTATTACAAATGAAACAAATTTTATAGGAAAAGAAAACAAAGTAGTTTTATCCTTATTTAAAAATTAAAAACATATATACTTTTCCGCTTTAAAAAAATAGCATGCACGGGATGCTTAAAAAAGGATGAAAAACTTTAAAAGGTGAAAGCCCACATTTTGTGGAGGAATAGATGCAGCAATCGATTTATTCAGTCAAAAATATAGGGTGTAGGCTTCAATCCGAACCCGAATATTTATTCAGAAGTTTAAAAAAAAGGGGGATATATTTTAACGAAATTGTCCTTATTTTATGCAAAATGCTATATCACGATAAGAGTTGGAAGTGAAATTTTTTCTTTCTGTCAGTGACATCGTTTCCCATATCAACTGCATACCAAAATACTGAGCAAAGAACTCAGCATATTTGGACACGGCTACTCATAACTTCCACCAATTTTTCTAAATATTGTTATATTTAACACAAAGTAAGTTAATCTGTGTTGTCGCATCAGGCTGATTTTTTAATTAGACAATCAAAATTCTGACCGGAAAGTTTTAACTGTTATCTTTGCTTTACAAATTCGTGTATTTTCCGTAAATAAAATAAAACAAAGTGACTTTTTAATTTTTTACGGTGTGAATTCAAAATTTGTAAACAAAAAATCTTCCAGATGCGACAACACTGAATTTAAGTATGTCAAAAAAAAAAAAATTTAAATAGTTTCGTTAGTGTTTAAACTGGGAACAAGAATTCGTCTTTGGCGTGGAGTAAGACACCCTGTATTTTTGATTGAAATAATGAATTGCAAGATTGGTTTATAGACGAATATTGCTTATTACTAGTAAATCTGCAGATCAGGAGCCTAAACGTCAGCTCTTCTAATGAGTGCTTTTTGCGTATAATTTAACTTTATACAAACAGCAATGGAAAGTTTTCAAATTACATAAATTTATGAATGAATAAACAATTCAAAAAATGCACGCCAAAGCTATCAAATGACGTGCGTTCTTACTATACGAAGTTTAAAATATATTCAGATCTAGGTGAAAGAGTTGCTTCACTCATATACTAAAATGTATGGATACAAAATTTATAACGATTTTATATATTAAATTCAGTTATACAGATACAATATTACTATCTCTTAAATGGGGCATAATCAGCAATATGAGTTATATGAGTTGAACAATTAAATGCGGCAACCAAGAATCAATATCTATCATGGGATATGATTGGATTATTTAAAAATGATAGGATTTGATAGATTAGAGAAAACTTTTACTAAGTCGTGACTGGATTTTCATAAAATTCGAAACGATGCAACAAAAATTTGCAACCATTTTATATATTTAATTTCAAATCATTTATTTTGGTAGTTTTTGCGCTAGTGTATGTCAGTTGGATGGAATAGACGACGACTATAGGTGCTACAAAGTTGTAAAAAAATTATATTTTCCCATCAACGATAATGTAATAAAATTGTTTTAAATTATATATTTTAAATTATTGTTTTAAATATTGTGTGTTTTAATTATTATTTTATTGTTTTAAATTATATATTAAATATTTTTATTGTTTTTCTGCAAATAAAATACAAGCTTAACGCACTTTATTTTCAGTAACGAACATGGCATAGTAAATATCAATAAAACGTATCAATTTCAGATCAATCCAATGATATTAAAGCAAGTTTGAGTTCAGATAAACAGATGGACAGACAAATATAATTCACAAACTAATTTTAACTATCTTGCAATGCTTTAAAATCGCATGACAGATTTAAATTTCACTTTCAGCAAATTATACCAATAAATGGAATCATACTTGAATACTCTAATACAACCCTGTATTTTACCCACCATTTTTATTTGCACGCTACTAATTAGCTGTTATTTAATTATATGCTGTAATTTAATTAAGATTTATACACCTTAAATCTATTAAGATCACTCTTCTAGAGGTTATCATCTACACTGTAAAAAAGCGTCCTGAATTTTACAGGTGTTATTCTTTGAATTTTAACTTTTTTAATTGAGAAATTCCGTTTTAGAAAAAAATCTTAGTTTTCTAGGAATTCCAGTAAGTTTTTCATTTTTTGTTGACTTTATAACTGAGCGTTTCCGTTTGTGACAACAGACGCACCAAAAACAGAACACCTCCGGCGACAGCCATGTTGATTTTATGTTATGTTGGTTATGAATGTTTAAGCTATGTTTAGAAAAGATTTCTGCGATCATTTTAGCTGATGCTGACATTTAGATGCAGCATATATCTTAAAACTACACGAATAATAAAACGTTGTTTCGATTTCGTCATCTTTTTTACTTGGATTCTTTCGTTACATTTGTAACAAAAGGTAAGTTATTCAGATTCGTTTTGTAATTATTTTTTTAATAAAAATTGTACTTATTTTAAATGAGTGTTATACATTCTGATATTGTTATGTTTATTTCTAATATTGCACGTTTGGCTTACATGCAGGGTTTGGTTCAAGCCGTCAAAAATTTTTTTGACGTGATATAAGTTTAAATTACGTTTAAAGTGATTTTAACCATTAAAAACATCAATATGTATTTTTTTAAGTATGCTCAGAAAAACAATAACTAAAGAGAAAATGTTGTTAGTATAGCAAGATGCAACATTGCTTCTATTTAATGATAATGCATTTTACTTTTGAAGTTTACTTTACTGTAATCAATTATTAAATTCTAATTTTTTTTCTTTTTTATGTCTTTCTTTTTTTGCTTATATGTATGAGAGAGGGGGAAGGAATGGAACTGACTTTTTGTAATGAACCATTTTAAGAAATGAAATCAATCACTATATCACAAAAATAAGTTATATGCGTATACAGTCTTTAACAGAAATATTCTCTGGAGCACAAATAAACTCTTTTTGAGAGGCGGAGGACAGATCCAAATAAATAAATAAAAATACAATTTATTTGTTATTGAGAAATGAATTTAGTGATGGGTTACCACAAAATCAAATTAAGATGCTAGGAGCTTTTGAAAAAATAAATTTAAAGTACCATGAATTACACAATATGTAGATAAGATTTTCTAAGTTATATGGTTTTCTAATGTAACTTGTTTTGCATACTTGATTTATATATAACACTTAAACAATATTTTCTTTGCAGCATGTCCCTTTTTAATTCAATAGAAACACAGAACAATAAAAATGACATTTATTTTACAACTGGGAAAGGAATGAATAAATGTTAGGATTTGAAAAGAATGTTAAGATAAAATTATAAAATATGAAATTGTAATTCTTTTATCCCAAGATTAATTTTGTTAGTGACTAACAATCATTTCTTACTGATGATGTTATTTTATATATAGAATACAACTTTACCTAGACTCCTGTTAGGAATAAATGACTAATTTATCATATCAGTAAGGGAAAAAAATTGTTTAACTTGGTTTGAAAGAAGATCCAAAAATGAAAGTATCCTAATGTTTTCGTTCTTTGACAAAAAAAAAAAAAAAGTTCTTTTTTTTATGAGTCTGGAGCACATGTGAACAGTTCACATGAATATAGCTTACGCTAAATTACAAAATGAAAATAAGTAGATTGGGGGGGGGGAGGGAGAGGGGAATCAGATGATTGATTTATTGTTAAAATAAAAAAAAGAATACAGCTTTTAAATTTTGCTTAGTGGTTTGTGTTTCGGGGAAATTTTAGGCAGGGGCATTTAGATAGTACTTATAAAAAATCTGACGAAATACGAAAGGTTCTCACTCATGTATTTGTCTTATTTACTTCTAAATTAATGATAAAGAAGGGTTTTAAATGATTGTTGAAAAAATCTCAATTATAATCTCTCCCCTAAATTTAACTTCTTTTGCTTTTGAAAGAGAGAGAAGAAGGAGGGGGGAGAAAACGCTAATAATTGGCATTTTATGGTAGTTATTAGTTTTAAAATGTTACTTTCTTAAGATATTACTGATATCTATCTCCATTAAAGCATGATATACATAGCTATTTTAGAAACAAAAGTAAGCCATCATTTCAGGGTTGGAAAAATTAAATAGAACAATTAGCAAAGTTGTTTAATGCAATACTTTTTGTATTAACAATGCATAAAAAATAATATAGTAAATCGTTTATTAAAATATTGTATAATATTATAACATTTTAGAAAACATTAAATTTATTTAAATTACACTTGAAAGTAAACGAGATTGTTGCTCTTTATGTACCTGTTGACAGATGTTTTTGTGGAAGTTTCAATACAAAATCAAATATTCTACTATAGTCTTCTATTGCAGGTAAATTATAGATATAGAAGCTGACATTATTTCTCATGAAGTTAGCTAAAGAAACAGAATCACCGAATTGTTATTAGGGCACTTATGAACTGTTCATATCTGCCAGAAGTAGTCTGTTCACAAGTGTCCCCCAAATGGTCACTTCAGTTAAAATGACAAATCATTAACAGTTCTTCATTTTTGAAGATTTTTTTTACAAAAAATATTTATTAGTATTCATAGTATATGTTAAAACGCTAACATTCAAATGAAAGGATAAATAGTTATTTGCTTAGCAAGTTGGAACTGAGATTTTACTTTTGAGATCTATAAACAAGGTTTTGGCTGCCGAGGACAAATAAAATGTCAAAGAGCCTCAATAAATTTTTACCATATGTCTACAAGTACTGTCATCATTGATATTTTATTTCAACTAAAAAATCATATAATAACTCGTGAAAAAATGCGATGTTCACATCTGCCCCATTCTTCCCTGCATGTTTAAAGTTTAACACAAGTATGAAATAGTCTCTCATGTATATTTTCTTAATTGGATTATCATTAACAATTTTTACCAGCCATGAAGCATGAAATGTTAGTGATAATTTTATTGAGAATTTGTTTTACTTAACTCTTTTATATCTTTATTTACTTGTAATATTTTTGTTTTTATAATAGTAGACTATAAATTTAATATGCAGATAGCAAGTTTAATCTTTAACTGACGTATCAGAAATTGCAACGCAACTAGTGTGAAGCGGTTTGTGTGACTGCAAGTTCGAAAGATGAATAAAAACAATAATAAACTCATACGATGGTGTTTTTTTACTAAACATTTTTTGTACAAGACATTATATTGTAATTAACATTCATCTATTTAAAAGTCTCCGGTGATAGTATTAAAATTCCAAATGAAATGAAATTTAATCATTATTTGTATTTGAATTGAAAAATTGAAAGTTAAACTATAACAATTAAAAAAGCAGTGGTCTGTGAAATCAGTAATATTAGTTAAATGTTAATGAAAAGTGGGGCACGTGTTTTATGCTTTATATGAAAAACTTTTTTTCTCCCTAACCGAAAAATCATTTTTCCTAATTTTTGCAGAAGCACTAAAACTTTTTTCTTAAACAGCTTAAGTTTATTGAATTTTTAAAAACTATCTTTTAAATAATGTTATAATCAACATATTCCAGTTTTTTCTATATTAATCTACAAACTTAGCCAATCTCAGTCTCCTTTTCCATTAATACATCAAATAATCACACATATCCAGAAATACATCAAAATTATAGTAATGGAACAAAACACCCCATGAAAAGTACTGCCGAAATGTGTTTTTATTGTATTTATTACCATAATTTTAAAAGTATACTACTAAAGTTATTTTCAAATAAATTTAACAGGACTCGTTAAATTTAATCAGTTTGATTTAAATCACGATTTAAATAAATTAAAAAATCATTTATTTAAATCAGTTTTCCCCAGACATTAGTTTTAAATAAATTTGCGATGAAAATAAACATATTACATTAATACATACTATGATAGTGCATTAATATAGTTTAATTTTACGTCACAGATAATAAAAAAACTTTTAAGAAGATAAAACTTAACATTTGTCAAAAAGTAAAATACTATGTAAATAAAGAAAAGTGTTTTAGAGTTCGATTTGAATCACAATTATAAAACTTTGCCACAGTAAGGAAATCTAAGCAGAAATATATTAAATATTGTAATTACTCGTTAATATTTAGAGAAACTTCTGCATGTTGAAGTAAAATAGAACTATGTGAACATCGCATTTTTTCACTAGTTATTATATGATTTTTTAGTTGAAAAAAATACTAATGATGACAACACCTGTAGACATATGGTAAAAAGAAGAAAAAATTTAAGCTCTTTGACATTTTGTTTAGCCTCGGTAGGCAAAACACCGTTTATAGATCTCAAAAGTAAAATTTTAGTTCCCACTTGGTAAGCTAATAATTTTATTTATTCTATCATTTGAATTTTAGTGTTTTAACATATACTATGAATACTAATAAATATTTTTTTAATACAAAAAAGTCTTCAAAAATTGAAAAATGTTAATGATTTGTTATTTTAACGGTATTGGACAAGTGGAGCATTTATGAAATAAATTGTTGGGGGCAAATATGAACAATTCATATGAACCCCAATAATCATTCTTAGATTCTGATCGTTTCAGTTAACTTCATGAGAAATGATGTCAGCTTCTATAAGTTTCCTGCAATAGAAGTCTGTTTGTCATAGAACATTTGATTTCGTATTCAAACTTCCACAAAAACATCTGTCAGTAGATACATAAAGAACAACAATCTCGTTTAATTTTAATTTAAAATAATTAATAAACTTAAATAATGTTATACTATATTTTAATAAACGGTGTTTTATGCATTGTTAATACAAAAAGTTTCGCGTTAAACAGTTTAGCAAATATTTCTATTTATTTTTTTCCAAACTTGAAATGATTGCTTACTTTTCTCTAAAATAGTTATACATATGATGCTTTAAACGGTGATAGATATCAGTAATATCTTAAGAAAGTAAAATTTTTAAACTAATAACTATCATAAAATTACGATTTTATGCAGCTCCCCCCTTCTCTCTTTCAAAAGTGAAAGAAGTTAAATTTAGGGGAGATATTATAATCGAGTTTTTTTTAACAATCATTAAATTCCTTCTTTATCATTAATTTAGAAGTAAATAAGACAAATACATGGATGGGAATCATTCATATTTTGTTAGATTTCTGATGAGAATTATCTAAATACCCCCCCCCCCAAAAAAAAAAAAAAAAAAAAAAAAAAAATCTAGAAACACAAACCCCAAAGCAAAATTTAAAAATTTTATATTTTCTTTTTCAAATTTACTTCTTTAATTTTTCTTTTTATTTTAACAATTAAACCAATCATCTAATCCTCCCTCTCTTTCATAAATCTACTTATTTCAATTTTATAATGCAGTGCTTAAACATATCACCCAGAAACTAGCGATATTTATAGGTACTTTTCCGTTATAAATTCTCTTTTTTCGTCACCCCAATAGTAGGACAGTTGTGAAACAATTATTTTTAATTTATAAAACTATCAAAAGAAAGAAACTATAAAAGTGATTTTTAAAAAATTACCATATACAAAATTGCTCTGTTTAATATATTGAGTAGTTTTCGTTTATAGAAATTAATCCATTTATGAGAAAAAGCTATATTTACCCCAGTTTCCCCTATAGCTTTGTGTGTTCTGCTTTAGTGATGCCTAATATATTTAAGGTTGAAGAAAATCTGAACCATTCAGTATTTTTCTTTAAATCAGATTTTGTGGATTACAACCCTTTATAATGATGGAAGTTAAGGTATTTGTTATAGTTCTCTGGATCGATGCTAAAGGGAGGGGGGCAGAGGGGACACGTTCCCCGGACACCATAACCAAAGGGCCGCAGTAGAAGTAGACGTCCATCCTAGGGACCAACTTTCGGCTTATGGCCAGGATGAACTTCTGAGCCGAAGGGGGAGGGGGGAGAACGAAAAGGCATCAAATATTTATTTCTTTCGTATCGATCGTTCTCATGTCTGTTTAAAATGCATGATATTGTTAAAATTATCCTATGTAAGGCCATAAATTGCTGTAAGTTATCTTTGAACTTTTTTTCTCGTATTTCCTGCAACTTTTTTATATAAAAAAAAGTATTGTAAAATAAAAGGAAAGTGTGGTATTTTTTTATAATATACCATGTTACATCTTTTAACTTTATAAGTGTCTTTTATTACTAAATTTTTTATTTTCATTTTCCAGAATCTTTGCCACTATTAACCCAAATAAAGGTATCAAAGCACCTAGGATGAAAGGAAGAAGAATTAATAAGATTACCAAGCCAATTATATAGTTAGTAAATGGACTTAGAGATTTTGAAAGTCATTTTAATTTGGGATGCAACAATCGATAATTTTATTGTTTTATTTAGTGTTCTGATTTTTTCCATATTTATTCCTCTTAATTTTTTAACCCAATTTTTCTCAGTCTTATTTATTGTCACTGTGTTTATTAGAACTATTTGATGTGATAGAAGTTATCAGCAATCATATATGATTGCTTTTTAAAACTTCATGATTGTTTCTATGAATACATTTTCAATTTTCACTCTCAAATGCAAAATATTATACAAAGAATTCTATTTGTTAGAATGAATGAATTATAGCATTACACTGAAAACTGTACATTTCTTTTTTAATGTGATCACCATGTATTATTTTATTTTGTTAATATTTTATATATTAATAAAGAATTATTAATGAATACTTTTGAAGTTTCTGACTTTTTTTTTTTTACTTCCTGATTTTTATGGTTTAAAACTTGACAACACAGCAAAGAAAATCCTTGTATAATTTTTAGTTCAATACATTATATATAAACACAAAAAAAGACAGTTAACATATTTAAAACTTTTGGTAGCAAGTAATTGTAATTCTGCAGAGTTGATTTTACACCAGAAATCACCAGGGATGTCAGAATGTGTGAAAATGGAAAACAGTTGATATATATGCACATTTTTTTCTCCAATTTAAATATTGCCAAAAAAGTAAAATAGTTAGTTTTTGAGTAAATATGTACATAAATACAATCTGTAATGTCTATTTTATCTTTAAGATTAAACCAAAGAACGACTATAGTAAAATTGATATTGCATTCCTTTTTCTTTGCATTTTAATTTTAACACATCCATTTTATCAAAATATTTTGAAAACTAAAAGAAAAGGTTTTCCTTAAGAAAAGCATACAGGAAGAGTTAGTTACAAATAATTACTGACATAAATTATCTGTAATCTATTATAGACCAATAAGTTTCGATCAATAAGGAGAAATGTCAAAATGCCAGTTTATAATATGAAAAATTCTTTGGAAAAATTCTTAAGTTTATTCAGAGTATATTTCGAAGCTTTTAGATAATGCGATGCAGTTTTCAAGTTAATTTAAAATATTTTGTACCACTTGGTAATCCTGTCGGCAAAAAATTTAATGCCAAGATTAAATGCCAATAATGGATTACCGTAAATTTCGCATTCACTTGCATTAAACGCAATGCACGTATTTGTTCCGTCGTCAAGGGATTTTTGATTGGATATTTTTTTTAATTTATGTTCTACTAATTTATTTGTACTCTTGTTATATAAAAAAAATTGCCTCAATTTGAGTAATTTGGATAATAGTTGGACGATTCGTATAATTTGGCGAAATTGGTCGACGGGATAACCAAGGAGTAGAAAATTTTTAAGCAAATTGCAGAAAAAAGCATTTTTAAGAATTCTTTTCTAAATTATTTTGGTTCTCCATCAGCAATGGGCCTAAGGCTGACCTTTTCAGAAATCAGGCCCTGTACAATGTAAATATACAAGGCCTGATTATCATAATTGATATTGTTTGATGTATTTCCTTAATACTTTAACACATGCAATCATTATTTTTGAAATACTTCAACAACTAAAAAAAAAAAAAAAAAAAAAAAAATTAAGAAAAATACACCGAAAAAATTAGTCACAAAAAAATATTTACCGACATAAATACGAAACTAATTATATGCCAATAAGTTTTTATCAGTAAGGTAAAATTTGAAAATATAAATTAGTACAACGGAAACTAATCATGCGTTAATTTGAAATTTCTTTCTGAAATGGAAAATTTTAGTCTGAAAAACAATATTCTGTTTCTAAACCATAGCGTTTCAGTTTCTTAGTTGGAGTATTTCAGTTTCCCAATTGGAGTACTTCAGTTTCCCAGTTGGAGTACTTCAGTTTCGAAAACGGAACCGCTCCAGTTTCGAAAACGAAGACGCTCCAGTTTCGAAAACGGAAACTCTCCAGTTTCGAAAACGGAGACGCTCCAGTTTCAAAAACGGAAATGCTCCCGTTTCGAAAACGGAAACTCTCCAGTTTCGAAAACGGAAACTCTCCAGTTTCGAAAACGGAAGCTCTCCAGTTTCGAAAACAGAAACGCTCCAGTTTCGAAAACGGACAATCTCCAGTCTCAAACGGAACACTTCAGTCTTGGAAACGGAAAAGTAATGAAAAAGAATTTCTATGATTTAACGGATCAGATACGGCAACTCTGCTGCCAGCACCTTTTCCGTTTTTTTACTGGAGTTTAAGTTTACAGTGTATAGAAGGCCTTGTATCCAATTCTTTGCGTGCACTGTTAAAAAAAAATTCCTTGAAAAAATGTAAAACGTACTGGCAGCAAAGTTGCCGTATCTGCTCCATTTTTTCACGTAAAATTTACTTTTATTACTTTTCCATTTTCGAAACTGAAATATTCCGTTTTGGAAAATGAAGTGTTCTGTTTTGAAAACTGAAATGTTCTATTTTGGAAATTGAAATGCTACGTTATAGAAATTGAAATGTTCCGTTATGGAATCTGAAAGGTTCCGTTTTGGAAACTGAAATATCCGTTTTGAAAATTGAAATGTCCCGTTTTGGAAAATTAATAGTTCCGTTTTGGAAACGGAAATATACCGTTTTGAAAACCAAATTGTTCTGTTTTGAAAATTGAAATGTTTCGTTTTAGAAACTGAAATGTTCCTTTTTAGAAACTGTTGCTTTCAGATTTAAACCTAGTTTTTTTTTTTTTTTTTTTTTTTTTTTCATTTTGCAAACTGGTATCTTCAGTTTTATCCCGGTTATTTTCAGCCATATTCAATTATCCGTTCAAAATTTGTCTTACACTGAGATAGTGAGATCTCAAACTCTAATGTTATACGTATAAGGAGGGGAGATGATTAATGCCTACATATATTTTTAAAAATAGCAAACTATTATTTTTAATTTATTTTTTCTGTATACTTTTAAATGATTCGTTTTTAGTTATCAAAATATCAAAATAATTCTAAAATATATACTTAATATAATTTAAGTGTTGGTACTTCGCAAAACAAAGTAAGAAATAAAATTAAATATGTATTTAACAAATATTTTTACACAAAAAATTGATGTTTGAAGAACTAACTTTGCACACTGTAAAATACGCATTACCTATGGAGATAAGTACTGCACACACATATGTTTTACATTGATGAGGGAATTAGAGATGTGATCTGCATTCCACTTGATACTGGTTTATCACTTGTTAATGGTTATAATTTTTGCGTTATTATAATTTGCTATATTTAGATCTTTCTTATTTACTGAAACTTTTATAATGCTAATTAAATAAACAAATATTTATGTTTATAATTGCTGCCAATATAATAAAATGATATATATTAAATTGCTTCAATAATTTTCAAGAAAAAAAATACATTGATATCAGTTTTTTTTTTTTTCATTTTCAAAAGTGCCGTGCCATTCTTAACCCCTTAAGGTAAAAAATTGAAAATTGGTTTTTGACTTGCATCCACTGCAAGCAAGACTGTAGCAAAACTATTGGTTCAACCCCCATCCCGAAAAAAACACGGATAATAATGTTTAACTAATGTATCTTGAATGTATACTTCATTTGCAAGCAATTTATAATATCTTTATTTAAAATTAGTCATTTTTCAATAAAAAATGAAATTTTAAATTTTTTTATAGTTTAAATTTAAACTTTCAATAGATAAAGAAATTTCTTACAAATAAAATATATGTTCAAACTACATTACTTTTACATCATTATCAATATTTTTGGTGGCTCTTGAACAAATAGTTATGCTACCGTCTTGCGCGCCGTGAATGAAACTGAAAAAACAATTTTACATTTACTTTAATCAAACTTAAACATAAAAAAAATAAAATTTCAGTATGGAATGTTAAAAAAAAGGATTTTACATAAAAAGGAAATTAAGTTGTCTATATTAAAAATTTTGTATGCATTTATTTTTTATAAAGATAGAGAAAAAAATAAATGTTGCATTATTGCTAAGTTGCACTGCCAGGTAGAAAGTAAGATATTTAATACCCCCTAATAGCTCTGAAAATCAATAAATCATCACTTCTGACTATAAATTTACATTTTTATGCACAAATCTTTAAATTTTCAAGTCTTTAATTTAATAATGAATCACTCTATTTATGTTGTAAAAGTTGTACTTCTTAAATGTCTATAGAATTTGTGTATATAAGCTTAAAACATCCGAGTTATTTAACTTTTACAAACTTGATGATAATAAAGGCTTTTTGTATATATTTATATGTAGGCTATTGTTTTTCTTCCCTTTATTTAATCTTGGAGGGAAGAATATTTATCGTTGCGATGTTTCCGTTTCTTATCCGTTTAAATTTTTTTTTTTTTTTTTTTTTTTTTGTATGCGCCATAATGATATTTTAGATATGCCCTTTGTGTCAATGTAATTTAAAACTTCACATAAAAATATCTAGCTGCCAATCTTTTTATTTTTAAAAAATTAGATGAAGATATTTTTTATTTAAAAAATGTGAATAATAATATACAAATTAGGAACATTTCATTTAACTCACTTCCACTTTCATTATAGCTTTCATTATAGCTAGGTAACTTGAAAAAGGACAAAAAGATTAGCAACTACATAGTACCTTGAAAATAACATTTAGTACTATACAAAATTTAACACTTACTACTCTTTTTTGGCAAAACTTCTAAAATTAGGAGTATTTTTCTTCAGAAGTTTAACATTTTTCCTAATTATTCACGATTAATAATTCTACCTTTGCACACTGTAAAACTTCAATAGTAACTCTTGTTACCACTCTAAGTAAATATATAAAATAAAGCATTTTATTTACATGTATATTTCAAAATAAAAAAGATCGCTGAAAAAAAATCTATGTTCATCGACAATTGCAGTTTTACAACCACCATTTACGAAATGAAATATAAATCGTATTAAACATAGCAACAATTAATCTGTTACTAAGGACTGTTCTCAGATTTTTAATTAATTGACCCGTTTTCGAAATATCCCAGTAAATGACAAACATTTTGCTGAAAATCAAGTGGATAACAACCATTCAATAGAAATTTTCCCAAATCTTCAAAATTCTGAAAAAGAATTCACAATATGCTCACTCCACCCCCTCTTTTAGGGGGTACTTACCTCCCCCCCTATGCTTTTAGGGGGGGAGGTGGAGTGGGCATATTGTGAATTCTTGGAAATTCTCCCCAAAATAAAATAGGATTTAATTAAAAATGCAACTATTTCAATACATTCAGCTAGAAAAAAATCCTGACAGTAATACATGTCAACGTCGTCATAAATCCCCCCCCTCCCTCTTTTACTGATTCACAATCGCAATTGTGATCAAACTATTGATATCAATTAGCAATCATGATTACTTAAGTAAACCCAAATTACATATTTTAAAGACAATAGAATTTTTGTTGAAAATATAAAAAAGCATGAATAAAAAAGCAAAACTAAATGTAATATCAAAAATTCTTTATTGCTAAAACATCACAAATTAAAATACATTTCACAAACTATGTATATTAACTAGATTTATTGGCAGTTTGCAACTTTACCATTATTTTTCTATTTACCCTGGAGATTTTGCCTCCTGTATCTCGATTTATGTCAGCAAAGATTCTAAAAAATGAAAATAAAGAAAGTTTGTAATAAAATATTATGTAACTAGATATGCAGTACAAAATTTACATGCCATGCAGCAAGTCGTCTTGAAGTATAAGCTCTGAAAAACCCTAATTCTCAACATGTTACCCAGCATCAACGTAAACCAGTCTGATTCTCCATGACATTTATTGTTGGCCAAGGAAGAGCACAATCAACTATGTTTTACTATTCCTGTGTCCCAAACATCATTGGAAGCCATCAAAAGTTATGAATCCTCTAAAACAGTGATTTTATAGAGTAGCAGGATTTTAATACTTCTGCAATAAACTTTTTTATAGATCTCAGAACATTAAAGCCATATAATGACTAGAAAAAAAAAAGTTCGCTAAACAAAAATATAATCAGAGTTATAAATAAATAAATATATTTAGAAACTATTTAAAAATATATAATTTTAAGTTTATTCAACAATAATTAAAAAGCCTCCAGGAAAAATAAATAAATAAATATAACCGTTTTCTGAAAACTAAATAGAAAATTCAATTTTCAGTTCCAATTCATTTAAAATAACGATAACAATAACTTATACATTTTACTTTCAAGAAATAGTAATTCGAAAATTTAATTTTGATTCGAAATATTCATACAAACATTTGAGAAAATACAACTTAAGAAATTTTACTTCAAAAATATTAACTGTTAACTGCTGTGGTAAGATTTGTCACATAACTACTGTGAGCGGTCTGTCAGACCGCTTAATTTAAAGATGAATGAAATGTTACATTAATTCTCAGAATACTATTTAAATATTAAACTTTATGTACTATTATAAATAAAATTCAGCTATTTAAAAGTCTCTAGAAAATAGCAATAACGCTCCAAACAAAACAAAATTCGACCAGTATCGATAATTAAACTAAAAATTACGAGTTAAACTGTGAAAATTTAAAAACTCTGCGGTCAGACCGCTAACATTAGTTATGGGTTAAATTTTTATTAGTAAGACTTGAGCAATTGTCAGAAATAAATATATTTTAGCATGTTTAGTTAATAATATAGGGTAGAATGGGGTGGTATGGGACACTTTTTATAAAGTAAGATAATAAACTTTGTTTGATACAAAAAAAAAATTCTATTTATAGAGTGCAAGGTAAAACACTTTTTAAAATCCATGAACAATATAGAAACATAGCAAGCATAATCTATTTTATAATTAAAGAAAGTGCACGTTTCAAAATGTGTCCCATTTCTCCCCACATACAGGAAGGTATGGTATAGGAATAAAACAATGCTATAAGGCACAAATAGTGTAGTGTCGGCTAGATACACAATCAAACAAAGATTGCAGGTTAATTATGTAGTATGTACCATAATCTAAAATTCCAGTATCTTCATGACTGGAATGAAAATTTATCTTATTAAAAAAGAAAAAAAAAGGATTTGACATGTCCTATTCCTCACCACTTCCATGCTTTATGTTACACTTTTTGTATAAACAAAAATGTTGATTTTAGACTTATTTTAAATAATGGATAATATACAGTATGATGTTTCATAAATAGGAAAATGAATACATCTATGCATAAATAAGTCATTATATACAAAATGTATAAAAAGTATATGAAGCAAATTTACTTTTGTTTATTGAAATGTTCTTTTTTTTAGGCAATTGCAAGCTTATACATACCAATGTTCTATCATCTGAAGATTCGGCTTCCATTGTATCATTTTGTGTGCGATTGATGAAATGCTTAGAATGACAAAATAAAAAGAAAATCCTACTGTTCAGTGTTAAATTCAAAGGAATAGCCCAGGGGCAACACCCCCCCCCCCCAGAGCAGTGAAATTCCTCCCCCCGGAAAAATTGAGATTTTGGGTTTACAATTGTCCAAAAGGACAAATCCCCCCCCCCTCTCGAAGACACAAAAGCCCATACCGGAGAAAAGTGTCTGAATTCAACACTGCTACTGTCTATTTCCTCTCTCTGTCAAAATCCACTCCACTCTCCAGTTCTTTCAGTTTAACAGAGAATTTGCAGTTAATACATATAAAGGAAAAATAAATATACTCCAGTGGGGAATTCAGACACTTTTCTCCGGGATTGATTTTAGCGGCTTCGGAAGGAGGGGTATTATAGAGTTCTTGGGGATTGCACATTTGACATTAAAATCACAAAATCTCAAATCTTCCAAGAGACACATCTTATTGCCCCCCCCCCCCGGACATCCCCTGAATTCAACATCAATATATCTTAAATCACTCGGAAAGGTCACCTAAATATAAATTTTGATATTTTTTCATGAATGTCTTCGAAAAATATTTTCAAAATTTTTGTTAAAATATCTTTACAAGTGACTAAAACATTAGATTAGTTTTATATGTTGCATATGGGAATTTCTGTCTACATATCGACAGAAAATCAGTTTTAACTTCTGAATCTTAGAATTAGTCATCTTAATCCTATTTTACAATAATCTTTTTGATTATACAGTATATGTATTTCGAAATTTCAATAGACCTAACGCGTAATAACTGCATTTAAGAATTTTTATTGAAACCAACGTTTATTTAAAATACTTATAATATTCATTATAAAAAGTTATAATTGATTAACTAACCTCTTTTCTGTATGACAAATTCGGTCTTCAAAGTAAATATTATAAGTAATGCATGTGTTGCGTTTATGTTTACAGTTTTCAAGCAAATTTGTTAATGTACTCGGGAACTCGGACTGATTTTATCTTCGACCTAAGGCGTCGAAGAAAAAACCGAGCTGAGGGTTTTCCGTTCTACTCCTCTAAATGGAAACCTTCAGTTAGTCGACTGTTCTAGAATAAACAATTCCAGTAATTCCAGGAATAGTTGCAGATTTTTTCTAAAACGGAAATTTTGAATTAGACGACTGTCCAGGAATAAAAATTTCTGGTATTTAAAGGAAAAGTTTCAGGTTTTTTCTAAAACGGAAATGTTTAGCTAAATCAAGAAAAATTCACAGAGTAACACCTCTAAAATTCAGGGCATATTTTTACAGTGTGGCCTTCTATATAGTTTTATCTATATTGTACAAAGATATCTTAGTGTACGACATGTAGTTCAACACAAGAATGCATAATTTAAAAAAAAAGACTTTTAAGCTAGTTCCGTTTATATTCAATATCCCTTAGAAATTCTTTTGTATAACACTGTATATAAATTATAACATTTATACAATGGAATACTTTTGTACGGCCCGGTAATTTAATCACAAATATCCATTGCACCGCATATTGTACAGAATATACATTTTAATGTATTTCTTAAATGCATATCAATTTCAAAATATACGAAAAGTGTAACATCTTTAAAATGCATTTGAAGGTATTCTTCTCATTGGCGTTATGTAACGGAATATTTTTGACTGTCCATATAATTAAACTATATATCCGATGCTCATAAAATTCGAAATGACATTTTAAATTTCAAACCATTTGGTTGGGTACTTTTTTCATAGTTATGTGCGGACAGACAGATAGGCGGATAGACAAACATACGAACAGACCAAACACGACTATAAGTGCTATGTATTTATATAGTTACGAACGCACCTAAAAATACGCAGAAAGCTTCAGAAATTTGATGCGTAAAATTGATCCCGTTTTTATGCAACGACATTCTAAAATTTTATGAACTGCATATTATTATAATGTTTTAGACAATAAAGTATATTTCTTCAGGGGTGCTCTGCCCCCCTGAACCCCCCGTTGACTTATTAAATTTACATTCGTAATTTTATATTGAATGTGTGACAGTATTGATTTTTTTTAACTTTACCTACTAACTACAAAAGCCTGTATTTGATATGTAAGTAATTTATAGAAAAGTAATTTTTCTCAAGATTTCCCTTTTATTACTTTTCTATAATATTCCAGATCTAAGATTTTAATATAAATCCAAATCTTTTGATAACTTTACCTCACTAAAATCACCCAATAAAGACACTTATTTCCCACTGATCTTGACGTCATTTTGACATCGATATCTATGCGAAGCAAATTAATGTCATTGATATCTATGTGGGACATATTATTGACATTTACTATCCAACCACTTCCTTAACAAGTTTATTATTACATTAAATATTAAAAATAAATCTTTATTTTAACTCGAATGCGACAAATTTTAAAATTTTGATAATAAATTTATTTAAATAAATAAGGATTAATATCATAATCCAAGACAAAACCATTTAATTTAAGTGCGAAAGTGTATTAGTTTTATTTTCGGTATATGATGATGTCATAATCGCTTGTTTTAGTGCCCTAAAATCAATCTTCCTTTACCTTTTATTATTAAAGGATACTTGAAAATTTCCGTTTTCTTTCCAATGTGAAGTTATATTAATTTTCTTTTAATTCATATATTTTTTCATTTTCCCTTATTTACATGAAAATTCAAACATTACACTGACCTATTATGCACGCTTTTAATATTATGAGGATAAATGGTTTCTAGGCAACTATAAAAAGTAAAAGGAAAAATGGAATAAATACATTTGAAATAAGTAAACCTCTAAAACAAATTGTTTTATATTATTGGAACGCATTTATAAAAAATTGTCCAACAATTACAGTAATAATTTAAAAAATCTGACAAATGCATAGACAAAGTTTCAAAATAATTTGAATAATTTCAGCCCCGTATTCGTAAATTTCAGTATCCATTTGTCATATAATTCTATTATTCAAGTGAGGCATTTTCTTTCAACAAATGAAAATTTTTAAAACGTCTGAATTGCCATAGAAAAGCATTATGGTGCAAAAAAAAATGTCCTGTATTTTCCGAACAAATGAATCAAATATAACAAAAACTATATAGGACTATATAGGTACTATATCCAAGTACCTAAAACACATACCCACTTAATTTCAAGTTATTCGAGTGCTTTTTGTGGCAGTTATCGTGGAACAGACAGACAGAAACCAAAAAATTTCGTGTTTCTAAAGTAAGCCTTCATTGACGTTTCGGCAATTAGTGTGCTCTTTTTTCTTATTTACAAATATATTTATTCGCAATTACCGGTGTCATTCATTTATTTCAACATCTTAGCAATGAAAATGATTTGTCAGTTAAAGTATTAAACTATGTTTTTGTTACAAATTGGTTCCACTTTCACAGATTCTAGTATACTATAATTTTGAGAGAACTAAATTAATTACTCACTTCCTGAAATAAAACATAACCATTGATATACTAATAAAGTACGGAAGACAGCATATTTCTCTAAGATAAAAGCAATTTCATAATTCCTTATCTTCTATCTCTTTCCGCTAAGCAACGTGAGTGAGGATAACACTTTAGATACAGAAACACATAAATGACTAATTTATTTTATTTATTTATTTTTTGTAGGGGGGGGATTATTTAAGATTTAAAATTAGATATTATTAAATTTTTACGATGCATTTTTACATATTTAACCCCTTGAGCTCTGCTGGTAGAATTTTCTACCACATAATTTTAATTCCAAAATGTCACAATGACACCAGAAAATTTGACCAAATTTACTTCAAAAAGGTTTGATGCATTTTTTCGTAATTATCGTTAACCGGTTTTTTTCTTTGCAAAATACTGGTGCCAATGTGACATTTGGAATTTTGAAGAAATTTACACCCCAGAGCTCAAAGTTTTAAGAGATTAAAAATTCGTTGGATTGAATAAAACATTTACTTTTGATTTATTAAAGAGCTTTTTTTAATCTTGAGAATTTAAAAAAAATCTTAATTATTATATTATTACATTTTATGCTTATTATATAACTGATACCGATTATATTAATTTTGTCACATTGCTCTGCTGCATTGCTTTTATTATCATACTATTTCAATTGCCCTTTTTTACATTAAAAACATAACTATAGTGTGTTGAGTCCCACTTAGCATTGCAATAATATGTTTCTAGACCGCGAGAAAGAAAATTTGAGTACGGCGGCTCTAGACAAATTAATGTAGACAGAGTTATATGATATCTCATGCGATAAAAATATGATTTACTCGTGTACATTTCTTTGACTGCAATAGACAAAGCACTATCTATATTCATCTGTCTTCTGTTCTTTGAATTCAAAAGGAGAAAATTTTCGAATTCAGATATAAAATAAAAGCGTGTCTGGATTTTTATATTTCACTAGAGAGTTAGACACTTGTTTAAAGAAAAATAAAAATAAAGGAATAAAGGGCGTTGACCTTCAATAGAACACGTGCCAGTGTACAAACTTGAGAGCATACCTCAAAGAATACCTCTGGTCAAAGTTCTAGAAATATTATGATGAACTGAAGTTGTGAAAAAAAAAATGTCAAATAGCAAAAATATCTTAGCCTTAGGCTTTCACTCTGGATAACAAAACGTGCAGGAAACGTGTTTTGCTCTCAAATATAATCCACGAAGTGGTTTACAAAATGGTGAGAAATTTCATCTAAAAAATAATAAGTAGATAATAACTGGTTGGGAATGCTTGTCTGCAGAATGGTTAAATGTTTTGAACTCGCTTGACTTGTTCTTAATTGTTGGTTTTATGCTTGTTAGAAAATAATGCGAGTCTCTCATTTAATGGTACTATGCCATTTGGCCATTAACATGAAAAATGTAATTCATCTCTAGCATGAGGTAATAGTAAAATGAAAAGTTGTTTCCCTTTCACATAGCTTCCAATGTAATCAAAACAATTTATTTTTAATGCATATTATTATTGTATATTATTGGTAGATTTGCTCGCGTGTTTATGTTTTACTTTGGTGTATTGGACTAATAAAATTGTAGAAACAGAGAATTTTTATTTTGTTTGTTCGCTATTTTCCATCTGTCTGTTTTAAAGCCTTACCTGGCATTAAAACGAGTATGAAATCAAGCACACATCATCTTTTTTTTTCTTTTTGTACTATCAAATCAAATGTCCCATGAATGCAAACGAAGAAAAGAAACAAGCAAAAACAAAACTTATGGAAATTGTTGGCAAAGATTTTTAATAGCAACACAAAAAAGTTGTCAATAATACTTTTATTATGTATATATTGATCTATATTAGCCATGTTTGCATAAAATATTTTATACTTATATATTAGCCGAGCCAGGTAGGTAGATCGTCAAAAATGGATGTTAATCGCCAATTTTGTTTATCCATGCCAATTACCAATTGCATTCTAAACAGTAATTTAATGTACATTTAGTAAATATATAAAATCGTTAAAAATTACAAATAATATAAAATCAAACTAAAATAACACAAAAACAGTAATTTAGTATACATTTATTAAATACACTACATGGCCATTGATGACCATCCACTTGCGATTTTAGACATTTTGTTAAATATCTAGAAAAACACATGAGGAATTATCCTGAAACTCTAAGTGTATAAACATAATAGTACAGGTCATATATTTCCGTGAAGGTTTTTTCCCGAAACTTTATAGGGGACAGGGGACCGTCAACAAATTAGAAAAGAATGAACATCTTTTGGATAACCCTGTCAAAACTAATATAGCAAAAGCGCTCAAACTGCAGATTATGATTAAGTGATTAGCGATAGATCATAATAAACTGTGTTCATTTTTATGTCATTTTTATGTTACGAAAAATTACATGTATATTCGTAGAAAAATTAAGGGTTTTTTTTTTAAGTCTCAAATTTTTCAAAGATTTTTGCTTATAATTTGCAGAGTTCTTAATATAAAATGATATTCTTTTCTGAAAATATGACAAACAACATTACACATAATACTCTGCAATCAAAATTAAAAAATAATAAAAATTGTTTGAAAAATGAGTAGGTTTACTAAATAATTTTTCACTGCGCATGCGTCGACGATATGAAAATTTCATTTGTATATTATGTTAGCTAAATGTATAGAGTAACTTTTTTGAAAGTCTCAAAATAATAGCTTGAAAATTATGAAAATAATCGTCAATAGAATAAGTTAAAAATCCGTTATTCCCAAAATGAAGCAAAAACAAGAGCGGTTGTATCCATATATTCATTGATTAGTGTCAATATAGAATGCCGCAGGGTCTGACTAAGGCAGGGGCATGCGGGGCAATTGCCCGGGCCCCCCAAGGACAGATAAAAGTTTTTCGTTAAAAGAGCGTCAAATAATAAAAAATGGTCAAAAGTTATCAAAAAAAATTTTTTTTTTCAATTTTAAGGGTTTTTCTTCTTCTACCCCCTCTGTTTCCATACCCAATGCCTCCTTAAAGCCTCACATTTATCCTCATATTCCTGTAATCGAAAAAAAAGGTATTCTATAATTTCTTAAAGTTGTCTTTTTTTTGCTATTATGTATATATAGATGTGAATAGTACTTGGTACGAAATTTCAGTACACATACAATAGTTATGAATTTCAGTTTTAGCCACTTCAGTATAATTTACGAAAATTTTTAACATAGAAGGGGGCCCCCTAGTAATTTTTGCCCCAAGGCCCCCACTGTCTAAGTCGGGCCCTGACAATACGGGACATACTACTACATTTGGATAAAATCCCTCTTTTTTTTTTTTTTTTTTTTTTTTTTTTTGCTTCATTTTTGGAACAACGGATTTTGTGCTTATTCTGTAGACGATTACTTTCAGAATTTTCAAGTTATGATTTTGAGACTTTCACAAAAGTTGCTCTATACATTTAGCTAACACAATATGTAAATGAAATTTTGATATCGTTGACGCATGCGCAGTGAAAAATTATTTAGTAAACCTACTCATTTATCATACAATTTTTATTATTTTTAAATTCTAATTACAAGGTATTATGTGCAATATTATTTGTCATACTTTCAAAAAAGAATGTTACTTTATATTAAGAACTCTGCAAATTATCAGCAAAAAAACTTGGAAAAATTTGGGACCATTTTTATAAAAACCTTAATTTCTCTACGAGTATACATGCTATTCACATACAAATGAACACAGTTTATTATAATAAGCCATTTAATCATAATCTGCAGTTTGTGCGCTTTTGCTACATTAGTTGTAACAGAGTTATCCAAAAGATATTCTTTCGTCTTTAATTTATTGACGGTCCCCAATGGAGTTTCGGGAAAATACCTTCACGGAAATGTATGACTTGTACTATTATATTTATGCACTAAGAGTTTCGGGATAATTCCTCATGTATTTTTCTAGATATTTAATAAAATGTTTAAAATCGCAAGTGGACGGTCATCAATGACCATGTAGTGTATGTATCATGAAATTAGCGGCTTTTAGTAATAATCGTTACTAACTATATGATAGTTTTATTTCGAGCTTTTTGTTATGCTTTCTAGAACGATTATAATACAAATACTATATTATATAACATAATTATATTTTTTCTATGAATAATTACATCTGTATTCATGCTATATTTTATTATCTACCTATACATTTACAAATATTTCTGCACCTGCTTTTAATGTGGCATAATGCACTCAAATGAAGAAAGCCAAAAAAGAAGGTTACTTTAATTAATATTATCGCCACCATTCTTGGCGAAATAAATATCACCTATCCAGGATAATACACAACTACCAAATATTGTCACAAAATTAGAATGTTTACATTTTTCCAATTTAACCAAAGTGGATTTTACTACAGATGCAATATGTAAAATCTTCTGAAAGCAACAAAAAAAATCGCATGTTAATTCATAGGCTCTGGACTTTGAATGCAATTAGCATGCTGATAAAAATTAAATAAAAAATAAAGTATTGCATTAAATATGTGTCAGTGTTTCCAAAATATTTTCAAGTAACATATTCTCTATTAGTGGGAAAATATTCCGATTCTATAGTGGTGACTTTAAAATTTGATTATATTGTAACCTCAGTTTGTAATTGGCTGATTTGAAATATAATATGCATTATACAGATAATAAAGCTTTTTTATTATTATTAAAGCTTTTTTATCCCATCTGCTATAATCATGATGGTCAGCAGCATTATATGTTTTATTGCATATTAAGTTTGAACTGCTGTAATATTTATCAGAAATCCCCGTAAGTATACCTTTTAACTTTGTAGTTCAAACCTTTACTGCCATATATCTCTATGCAGATTTCTAAATTTTGCATGGCTTTTGTCTAGATTATGCATCGATTAATACAAAACTTTATCATATTTTAAAAGGATATAAAGAATTATTTTATTTAAAATGATTTAACATGAGTCTAACATAAAGCTTATAAGTTCTTGTTAAAAGTTTGTTATATGATATGAAGTTCTATGGAACACAGATCGTCTTATGATAAAAATTAATTTTATCATATGGTGAATGGGGTAATTCTAAGACAAACTAAATTTTGTGTCGTTTACTAAAAATATGGGAAATAAAAAAGTCAATCACGAATGTTAAATTTGTTTGACAACATTTCTTTTTAAACACTACACTGTAGAGATAGGCAACATCGTTCCTTTTAAAAAATCGTTCCAGCCGGATTCGTTCACCAAAAGGAACGAGTTCTTCGGATTTGTTCCGACTGAAATCGTTCCGAAAAAAGGAACGATTCCGAAAAAAGGAACGAAACCGAGAAAAAAGGAACGAAACGGAAAAAAAGGAACGAATCCGAGAAAAAGACTATAGATTTTGAAGAAAAAAAAAAGATTCCAAGGAAAAAACGCGTGAGAACGATTTTAAGAAAAAGGGAATGAATTCGGAGGCAGGGACGACCTCCGGATTCGGTCCCTTGCAATTTCAATGAACGACATGCAGTCCGTAAAGCTTATTACTAATTTATTTTCTTACATATCCATCTTTCTTCATAGCATTTCTCACCATTTTCCTTATTTTTTTAATATTTTGAACAGATAATTTAAAAAAAATCGTAAAATTTCAATAAACAAGAAAAAAGCCACTTACAGCTAATCTCTTATGTCACACCTCCATCCCCTTCACCACACTCTTCACTTATATCATTACTATTGCGCCTCTTGTCGGTGTGGGTGAATTTCGCACGCAGTGCAGAGTATCGCAGACGCACAATATATTTGTTTTTGTTCGGACTTGAAGTTTGTAGAATGCTATAACTCACGAAGTCATTGAACATTTCTACTATGGTTTTAAACGAAATGGTCAACGCTCCTTCAGATGATTCGAAAATAGAGTCATTAGAGCTTGGCTATTGATAGATAATATATTATTGCATGTATATAAAAAGTTATTATATATAAGATTATTATAAGACATATATAAATATCATAATACATATAACATATGTGATATTATATATGTAGTAAATATTATATCCGTCAAAAAAATAGTGATTCACTAAATTTCAAAGTTCTATTTCTTTAAATTTGAAACTTTTTAAGCTTACAACTGAAAACCGATCGATTCGTTTTGTTAAAATAAACAAATAAAAAGAGAATATCCATTATTATTACAGATTGTAGTGGTATTATATTTAAAAAAATCGTCCTTTTTTTTTTTTTTTTTTTTTTTTTTTAGTTTATAAACGACGTTTGGCAATTGAATGAAACACATCAGCTTTAACCCTCTCACTGACAAGCCCGTCTATAGACGTTCCCTAAACTCCAGGTTTCATTGCAATGCAAGCAATAATTAAAATGATATAACTCAGTTGATTTAATGGATTTTTAATACATTGTGCAATGATTAACACACTCAAGGATAATATTCATTTCGTAAATAAGATTTTTCTATAATTTTGAAAGAATCATATTTTTTTAGCAATTAAAAGAAAATGCTGAGAAAACAAAACTACAATTTTGCCCTTTTGCAAGACTGTCAGAGGGTTTTAAGCCTGTCAAAGATAGCACCAACCTTATTGTTTGAGAATTTGACTTTTTTTTAAGCTATTGCATAGCTTTTATCGCGGGCTTTGAGCGCGGCGACCGAATGTAGAAATTCCGTAACGAGAAAAATGTAGAAATTCCGTAGCGAAAAAAAATAACGCTCGGCTAACGTCGTTTCAGTTCGGCAGACTTCGGCATGGGATCCTTCCGTAGACTTCGGCAGATATTGACGCGGTATTTTTCAGATATTTAGAGGATATCAAGTCTCAAATTTATTTTTCTTATTTCAGTTACTATAAATCTATAGTTTCAAAAATAAAAATTCATGATAGAATGTGTATAGTAAAGAATCGTCTTAAGATAAAACAAGGTAGGATAATGTAGCTTTTGGTAATAAGAGACCCGCCCACTGGTGAGAATCGAAAAATTTAAAATGCTTGTAACTCCCGATCTAATTTTCGTAGCGCAGCAAAATTTTGTTTGGTAATTTATTATTAGACAGTGTTAATTTTTGGTGACAGGAGACCCCCACGGTGAGGGTCGAAAAAGTTAAAATGCTTATAACTCGCAGTCTAATTTTCGTAGCGCGGCCAAATTTTGTTTGGTAATTTATTATGAGACACTGTTAATTTTTGGTGACGGGAGACCCCCCACGATGAGGGTCGAAAAATTTAAAATGCTTATAACTCGCGATCTAATTTTCGTAGCGCGGCCAAATTTTGTTTGCTAATTTCTTATGAGACAGTGTTAATTTTTGGTGATAGGAGACCCCCCCACCGTGAGGATCGAAAAATTTAAGATGCGTATAACTCGCGGAATAATTTTCGTAGCGTGGACAAATTTTTTTTGGTAATTTATTATCACACAGTGTTACTTTTGGTGACAGGTGACCCCCCACGTTGAGGGTCGAAAAATTTAAAATGCTTATAACTCGCGATCTAATTTTCGTAACGCGGCCAAATTTTGTTTGGTGATTTATTATGAAACAGTGTTAATTTTTGGTGACAGGACACCCCCCTCCAATTTCAGGGTCGAAAAAGTTAAAATGCTTATAACTCGCGATCAAATTTTCGTAGCGCGGCCAAATTTTGTTTGATGATTTATTATGACACAGTGTTAATTTTTGGTGACAAGAGACCTCCCACAGTGAAGGTCGAAAAATTTAAAATGCTTATAACTCGCGATCTACTTTTCGTATCGCGGCCAAATTTTGTCTGGTAATTTAATATGAGAGAGTGTTAATTTTTGATGACAGGAGACCCCCCCACGGTGAGGGTCGAAAAATTTAAAATGCTTATAACTCGCGATCAATTTTCGTAGCGCGGCCAAATTTTGTTTGGCAATTTATTATGAGACAGTGTTAATTTTTGGTGACAGGAGATACCCATAAGGCGGGTCGAAAAATTTAAAATGCTTATAACTCGCGATCTAATTTTCGTAGTGCGGCAAAATTTTGTTTAGTAATTTATTATGAGACTGTTACTTTTGGTAACAGGAGATCCCCCATGGTGATGGTCGAAAAAATTAAAATGCTTATAACTCGCGATCCAATTTTCGTAGTGCGGCCAAATTTTGTTTGGTAATTTATTATGAGACAATGTTAATTTTTGGTGACGGGAGACCCCCCACGGCGAGGGTAGAAAAATTTAAAATGCTTATAACTCTCGATCTAATTTTCGTAGCCCGGCCAAATTTTGTTTGGCAATTTATTACGAGACAGTGTTAATTTTTGGTGACGGGAGACCCCCCACGGTGAGGGTAGAAAAATTTAAAATGCTTATAACTCGCGAACAATTTTTGTAGCGCGGCCAAATTTTGTTTGGCAATTTATTATGAGACAGTGTTAATTTTTGTTGACAGGAGATACTCATGGGGAGAGTCGAAAAATTTAAAACGCTTATAACTGACGATCTAATTTTCGTAGTGCGGCCAAATTTTGTTTGGTAATTTATTATGAGAATGTTACTTTTGGTGAAAGGAGATCCCCCATGGTGAGGGTCGAAAAATTTAAAATGCTTATAACTCGCGATCTAATTTTCGTAGTGCGGCCAAATTTTGTTCGGTAATTTATTATGAGACAGTGTTAATTTTTGGTGACGGGAGACCCCCCACGGTGAGGGTAGAAAAATTTAAAATGCTTATAAATCGCGATCTAATTTTCGTAGCGCGGCCAAATTTTGTTTGGTAATTTCTTATGAGACAGTGTTACTTTTGGTGACAAGTGACCCCCCACGTTGAGGGTCGAAAAATTTAAAATGCTTATAACTCGCAATCTAATTTTCGTAGTGCGGCCAAATTTTCTTTGGTAATTTATTATGAGACAGTTTAAATTTTTGGTGACGGGAGACCCCCCACTGTGAGGGTAAAAAAAATTAAAATGCTTATAACTCGCGATCTAATTTTCGTAGCGCGGCCAAATTTTGTTTGGTAATTTATTATGAGACCGTGTTACTTTTGCTGACAGGTGACCCCCACGTTAACGGTTGGAAAATTTAAAATGCTTATAACTCGCGATCTAATTTTCGTAGCGCGGCCAAACTTTGTTTGGTGATTTATTAGGAAACAGTGTTGATTTTTGGTGACAGGAGAACCCCCCCCTTCAATTTGAAGGTCGAAAAATTTTAAAAGCTTATAGCTCGCGATGTAATTTTCGTAGCGCGGCCAAATTTTGTTTGGCAATTTATTATGAGACAGTGTTAATGTTTGGTGACAGGAGATACCCCATGGGGAGGGTCGAAAAATTTAAAATGCTTATAACTCGCGATCTAATTTTCGTAGCGCGGCCAAATTTTGTTTGGTAATTTATGATGAGACAGTGTTAAATTTTGGTGACGGGAGACCCCCCACGGTTAGGGTCGAAAAATTTAAAATGCTTATAACTCGCAATCTAATTTTCGTAGTGCGGCCAAATTTTCTTTGGTAATTTATTATGAGACAGTTTAAATTTTTGGTGACGGGAGACCCCCCACGGTGAGGGTAAAAAAATTTAAAATGCTTATAACTCGCGATCTAATTT
The DNA here is from genome assembly GCA_964019185.1 of Maratus speculifer. Lineage (NCBI taxonomy): Eukaryota > Metazoa > Arthropoda > Arachnida > Araneae > Salticidae > Maratus > Maratus speculifer. The sequence continues at coordinate 8,902,476 of OZ025293.1, read as the reverse complement.
TCGTAGCGCGGCCAAATTTTGTTTGGTAATTTATTATGAGACAGTGTTACTTTTGCTGACAGGTGACCCCCACGTTAACGGTTGGAAAATTTAAAATGCTTATAACTCGCGATCTAATTTTCGTAGCGCGGCCAAACTTTGTTTGGTGATTTATTAGGAAACAGTGTTGATTTTTGGTGACAGGAGAACCCCCCCTTCAATTTGAAGGTCGAAAAATTTTAAATGCTTATAGCTCGCGATCTAATTTTCGTAGCGCGGCCAATTTTTTTTTTGGTATTTTATTATGAGACAGTATTACTTTTGGTAACAGTTGACCCCCCACGTTGAGGGTCGAAAAATTTAAAATGCTTATAACTCGCGATCTAATTTTCGTAACGCGGCCAAAATTTGTTTGGTGATTTATTATGAAACAGTGTTAATTTTGGGTGACAAGACACCCCCCCTCCAATTTGAGGGTCGAAAAAGTTAAAATGCTTATAACTCGCGATCTAATTTTCGTAGCGCGGCCAAATTTTGTTTGATGATTTATTATGACACAGTGTTAATTTTTGGTGACAGGAGACCCCCACGGTGAGGGTAGAAAAATTTTAAATGCTTATAACTCGCGATCCAATTTTCGTAGCGCGGCCAAATTTTGTTTGGTAATTTATTATGAGACAGTGTTACTTTTGGTGACAGGTGACCCCCCACGTTAACGGTTGAAAAATTTAAAATGCTTATAACTCGCGATCTTATTTTCGTAGCGCGGCCAAACTTTGTTTGGTGATTTATTAGGAAACAGTGTTAATTTTTGGTGACAGGAGAACCCCCCCCCCGCCCGCCAATTTGAAGGTCGAAAAATTTTAAATGCTTATAACTCGCGATCTAATTTTCGTAGTGCGGCCAAATTTTGTTTGGTAATTTATTATGAGACAGTGTTAATTTTTGGTGACGGGAGACCCCCCACGGTGAGGGTAGAAAAATTTAAAATGCTTATAACTCGCGATCTAATTTTCGTAGTGCGGCCAAATTTTGTTTGGTAATTTATTACGAGACAGTGTTAATTTTTGGTGACGAGAGAACCCCACGGTGAGGGTAGAAAAATTTAAAATGCTTATAACTCGCGATCTAATTTTCGTAGCGCGGCCAAACTTTGTTTGGTAGTTTATTATGCGACAGTGTTAATCTTTGGTGACAGGAGACCCCAACGTTGAGGGTCGAAAAATTTAAAATGCTTATAACTCGCGATCTAATTTTCGTAGTGCGGCCAAATTTTCGTAGTGCGGCCAAATTTTGTTTGGCAATTTATTATGAGACAGTGTTAATTTCTGGTGACAGGAGATACTCCATGGGGAGGGTCGAAAAATTTAAAATGCTTATTACTGGCGATCTAATTTTCGTAGTGCGGCCAAATTCTGTTTGGTAATTTATTATGAGACTGTTACTTTTGGTGACAGGAGATCCCCCATGGTGAGGGTCGAAAAATTTAAAATGCTTATAACTCGCGATCTAATTTTCGTAGCGCGGTCAAATTTATTTGGCAATTTATTATGAGACAGTGTTAATTTTTGGTGACAGGAGATACCCAATGGGGCGGGTAGAAAAATTTAAAATGCTTATAACTCTCGATCTAATTTTCGTAGCCCGGCCAAATTTTTTTTGGCAATTTATTTCGAGACAGTGTTAAATTTTGGTGACGGGAGACTCCCCACGGTGAGGGTAGAAAAATTTAAAATGCTTATAACTCGCGAACAATTTTTGTAGCGAGGCCTAATTTTGTTTGTCAATTTATTTCGAGACAGTGTTAATTTTTGTTGACAGGAGATACTCATGGGGAGGGTCGAAAAATTTAAAACGCTTATAACTGACGATCTAATTTTCGTAGTGCGGCCAAATTTTGTTTGGTAATTTATTATGAGAATGTTACTTTTGGTGACAGGAGATCCCCCCCCACAAACACTCTAGTTAAGGCCTTAAGCTGGTTTCGTCACGGCCAAAAGGAGTTAAGGCCATTTGTACAAAAACAATGCTGTACCGCAAGTGAGCTGCCGCTAATTGCGGCAGTCATCGCCGAGCCGTTAAAGGCTCGGCGATGACAGAACTGTTGCATTTACTTTGCCGGTAAACTCTTAATGGTCGGTTTCGGGCAAAAAAGTAATGGCCCTCCAACATCTAGAAAGCAGAGGGCTAATATAAACTGACCAGTATTTTTATTTTATGAGAGAAAATGTATATATTTTTGGTCTTTATTTCTTTCAAAAATTACTTTAAATCTGAGTTTTAATAAGGAGAGATTTATATACGAGATATAATTTACGAGATTTATATTTAAAACAATAAAATAAATGACATATTTTATTTAGTTTGAAAATATTTATATAAAAAATAAAAATTGTGCTCAAAATGTATGCAGAATTCCAAGTTTTTTCTTCACCGGCACACTGTTACATTCATTATTTATAAAAAAAAGTTGGAAAAAAATGAATAAATATTTAAAATATAGTAAAATAATTTAAAATAAATATTAAAACAGAAAAACGCTTTTAGATTGTCCCTAAAGCAGTCCATGTCCACCCCCCCCCTCCTCCCAATTACTCAGTCATGCAAAACTTTAGCATACATGCATAAAATAATTTTTAATCGTACATGCATAATATATTTCTAAAATTGTCGATTTCTGTATTTCTAAAGTTGGCTTAGAAATACAATTAGTTTCACATTTTTTTTTCTAGGAAAGATCATTCTAAAATTTGAAAAATGGTGTTATTAGAAAAAAAAGAAAGAATGTATTTTGATTTATTTGCATCTGCAAGCGCGGATAGCTTTACATGGATATATTTCAGTGGTCATACTGGAAATAATGAATATATTATTCAATTTATATTGATTTTAATAGCCAAAATAAACAGAACACAAATTTTTAAGAAATTGGAACAATACAAAGATTTAAATACAGTAAGATGCATTCATTGGAAATGCATATTATACAAAATATTTACAAGATATTTACTGATAAATGTGAATTTTTTTAGTATATATTTTTCAATTCTATAAAAAAGGTATTTGTTGCAAACAAAATGGATGAAATGGCATTCAAATTGTTTCAACAAGAATTTTTTGCTGAATGCGAGTCAGTAAAGAAAAAAGAAAAAAAAGGGGGGAGCATATAAACTGTTTCTAAAACGTAAATTTTTAATATGATTTCAAATATATATGCATTTTAAATAAAATTCCGGGGGGGGGGATTTAAAATCCTGATTCAAAGGAAGAAAGAAAATTCCCTTTATCTGTTAAATTCCTTACATTTATATGTATTTATTTGCTTTATTATATTTTTACTAATAAAAAATACAGATAAAGCCATCTATTGTTTTTCATATGTCGGATAACCGTCCCTTTCAAACAAAACTCATTAAAGATCAAAACACCATGTCGCCACAATAAACGACCCGACGAGTGGTGAGAAAAGTGGTCAGATCTGTTTGGGCCTTAGGAGAATACATGCTCTCCTTCAAGGTCAACAAGTACAGGGGGGAATTTTCCAAGAATTTTGGACGGTGTGCTGATAAGCAGATCATTTCAGTTAGACCGTCACATAAGGGAGAGAAAGCATGTTTAACGAATGCTACCTTCAGTTTGGATATTTTACCACAATATAGGTATGTTTTATTATGCTTATTCATTGAAGAATTATTAATTTATAATTCATTATAACCTCTTGAGTTTTTTTTGCATCGACCTTACGATTGTGTGATTTCGGAAACCTAATAGAAAGATAGGAAACATATTCATTTTTAAGACATACGTTTTTAAAAATGCAGTTGTATTTTAACAAATATAAAATAATATTTACTTTATACTCCGCTATTCATCGCTTATTCGTTATTTTAAAGTTTTGTATAAATTAGGAAAAGCAGCTAATTTAAAATTATATACTTTTAAGAATTTTTTAAAAGTTTGAAAGTTAATCATATTTTCATATAACAATTGTTGTTTTCTACTGTGCATGTCATTAAAAATATTGCAAAAAATAAAATAGTTTAATTTAAATAAAGTTTACACTGATTCTTAAAGGTAAAATTTATTTTTCTTTTCATATATTAGAAGTGAGAAAGAGCGATTTCATGTGTCTTGTATAAAATTGTGCAAAATACCATTTAATCGATGTTTCTTTAACTTAAAAAAATTCTTTTTTGTAGAGGTTTGTTGAATTATTTTAGATAAAATAGCTATCGGTTTCATTTTAGATTCTTAAAATAGCTTCTTTAACGTTGTAAGTAACATGACTGTGAATGATGGTTTTTTCTTTTTTTTATTTTGAGCGAAAAAAATTAACAATTTTTCATCGAAAATATTTCATTCATTAAACAATTAAATAAAATTGTCAGATCATTCAAAATTTTTATACATTTTCAATTACTGTAAATAATTCTCAGCTAATATGAAAAAATTAAAATAATATATTTTTTAAATAGCAAATATTATTGTTATGTATGTATATATATATATATATATATTTGTAATGTTTGATTATTAAATTATTCGAATAAAATCTAAATGAAAATTCTTTTGTATATTAAAATGATGCAAAAAATATTCGACAGGTTTCATAATAATTCTTTAATGAATAAATATAATATATTGGTGACAGCCATTAACAGGCTACTTCAGTCAAGCAAAACGATTCGTTCGGTAATATTAATCCTATAGAAGAAATCCATAAAGATATCTCTGTTACATTTTAATATTTTGAAACGATATTTTTCCTATCAGATAGCTGAAATTAATCTGTACAAAGACCGTTTTTTACTTTTTCAATTTTGTTTGCAGATATTTTTAATGAGAATGTTTTTACTTTCGGAACCGATTACGAAAGTGAAAGCATCCTCAGAAAAAATCTACAATAAAAATCGAAAAAATAAAAAAATTGTCTACGAATCGATCTCAGCAATCTAATGCAATAGATAATAAACAAAATAAAATAAAATAAATAAGTAATTTAAAAGTATTGGAATGCAACCGAGATATCTTTATAAATTCCTTCTGTAGGATCGGCATTATTTATTGGGTCTTTTCGCTTGGCTGAAGTAGCCTCTTAAGTCTAAAAACCAATGAAAATAAAAGAAAAAAAACATAAAGCATTTAACTTAATACAAGCATCACTAGCATAAATTCAAAATTTGTTCCATAAAAAATGTTTGTTGTTGGAAAATTGTTTAAATTATAAAGTGTTTTTGCATAAAAAAACAATATATTATTAATCATTAGGTACACTTTTCAAAAAAGTTATAAATTTACTTATCTTCAGATTTTTCAAAAATTTCCAAAACTTATAAGTTGAAAATGAATTTATTTGTTTATTATTTAATTATATGCTTTAAAAATTATTTTTAATTGCATTACATGTAAATTTTTAAAGCATATAATTAAATAATAAACAAATAAATTCATTTTCAACTTATATGCTTTGGAAATTTTTTAAAATTTTGAAGATAAGTAAATTTATAACTTTTTTGAAAAGTGTACATAAAGATTATTAGTATATTTGTTTTACATGCAAAGACAGTTTATCATTTAAATAATCTTCCAGCAAATATTTTTTATAGAACAAATTTTGAATTCATGTTTAAATATTAATTCTTACAAACACAAATGTCTGGGTGAGGGGGATCTCCTGGCCAGCCTTTATTTTTAATGGCCTTTAAAAGAATAATTGTGGCCAGTTTGTGGCTGTCTGATATTTTTAATAAAAACGTTAATGGCACATTTGTGGGCAACTTCTTGTATTCATGGCCATGATCTTGCGGCCGCGTTCTGGCCGGCGTGACAGTTTTTTGACGGAGCCGTTACGGCCAAAGATGGCGGGCCGTTATCAAACACTTTGGGCCACCGCTAACGATGCCTCTAGTGGCCCACCAGTTATGTGTTTGTTGGGCCCATGGTGAGGGTCGAAAAATTTAAAATGCTTATAACTCGCGATCTAATTTTCGTAGTGCGGCCAAATTTTGTTCGGTAATTTATTATGAGACAGTGTTAATTTTTGGTGACGGGAGACCCCCCACGGTGAGGGTAGAAAAATTTAAAATGCTTATAACTCGCGAACAATTTTTGTAGCGAGGCCTAATTTTGTTTGTCAATTTATTTCGAGACAGTGTTAATTTTTGTTGACAGGAGATACTCATGGGGAGGGTCGAAAAATTTAAAACGCTTATAACTGACGATCTAATTTTCGTAGTGCGGCCAAATTTTGTTTGGTAATTTATTATGAGAATGTTACTTTTGGTGACAGGAGATCCCCCCCCACAAACACTCTAGTTAAGGCCTTAAGCTGGTTTCGTCACGGCCAAAAGGAGTTAAGGCCATTTGTACAAAAACAATGCTGTACCGCAAGTGAGCTGCCGCTAATTGCGGCAGTCATCGCCGAGCCGTTAAAGGCTCGGCGATGACAGAACTGTTGCATTTACTTTGCCGGTAAACTCTTAATGGTCGGTTTCGGGCAAAAAAGTAATGGCCCTCCAACATCTAGAAAGCAGAGGGCTAATATAAACTGACCAGTATTTTTATTTTATGAGAGAAAATGTATATATTTTTGGTCTTTATTTCTTTCAAAAATTACTTTAAATCTGAGTTTTAATAAGGAGAGATTTATATACGAGATATAATTTACGAGATTTATATTTAAAACAATAAAATAAATGACATATTTTATTTAGTTTGAAAATATTTATATAAAAAATAAAAATTGTGCTCAAAATGTATGCAGAATTCCAAGTTTTTTCTTCACCGGCACACTGTTACATTCATTATTTATAAAAAAAAGTTGGAAAAAAATGAATAAATATTTAAAATATAGTAAAATAATTTAAAATAAATATTAAAACAGAAAAACGCTTTTAGATTGTCCCTAAAGCAGTCCATGTCCACCCCCCCCTCCTCCCAATTACTCAGTCATGCAAAACTTTAGCATACATGCATAAAATAATTTTTAATCGTACATGCATAATATATTTCTAAAATTGTCGATTTCTGTATTTCTAAAGTTGGCTTAGAAATACAATTAGTTTCACATTTTTTTTTTCTAGGAAAGATCATTCTAAAATTTGAAAAATGGTGTTATTAGAAAAAAAAGAAAGAATGTATTTTGATTTATTTGCATCTGCAAGCGCGGATAGCTTTACATGGATATATTTCAGTGGTCATACTGGAAATAATGAATATATTATTCAATTTATATTGATTTTAATAGCCAAAATAAACAGAACACAAATTTTTAAGAAATTGGAACAATACAAAGATTTAAATACAGTAAGATGCATTCATTGGAAATGCATATTATACAAAATATTTACAAGATATTTACTGATAAATGTGAATTTTTTTAGTATATATTTTTCAATTCTATAAAAAAGGTATTTGTTGCAAACAAAATGGATGAAATGGCATTCAAATTGTTTCAACAAGAATTTTTTGCTGAATGCGAGTCAGTAAAGAAAAAAGAAAAAAAAGGGGGGAGCATATAAACTGTTTCTAAAACGTAAATTTTTAATATGATTTCAAATATATATGCATTTTAAATAAAATTCCGGGGGGGGGGATTTAAAATCCTGATTCAAAGGAAGAAAGAAAATTCCCTTTATCTGTTAAATTCCTTACATTTATATGTATTTATTTGCTTTATTATATTTTTACTAATAAAAAATACAGATAAAGCCATCTATTGTTTTTCATATGTCGGATAACCGTCCCTTTCAAACAAAACTCATTAAAGATCAAAACACCATGTCGCCACAATAAACGACCCGACGAGTGGTGAGAAAAGTGGTCAGATCTGTTTGGGCCTTAGGAGAATACATGCTCTCCTTCAAGGTCAACAAGTACAGGGGGGAATTTTCCAAGAATTTTGGACGGTGTGCTGATAAGCAGATCATTTCAGTTAGACCGTCACATAAGGGAGAGAAAGCATGTTTAACGAATGCTACCTTCAGTTTGGATATTTTACCACAATATAGGTATGTTTTATTATGCTTATTCATTGAAGAATTATTAATTTATAATTCATTATAACCTCTTGAGTTTTTTTTGCATCGACCTTACGATTGTGTGATTTCGGAAACCTAATAGAAAGATAGGAAACATATTCATTTTTAAGACATACGTTTTTAAAAATGCAGTTGTATTTTAACAAATATAAAATAATATTTACTTTATACTCCGCTATTCATCGCTTATTCGTTATTTTAAAGTTTTGTATAAATTAGGAAAAGCAGCTAATTTAAAATTATATACTTTTAAGAATTTTTTAAAAGTTTGAAAGTTAATCATATTTTCATATAACAATTGTTGTTTTCTACTGTGCATGTCATTAAAAATATTGCAAAAAATAAAATAGTTTAATTTAAATAAAGTTTACACTGATTCTTAAAGGTAAAATTTATTTTTCTTTTCATATATTAGAAGTGAGAAAGAGCGATTTCATGTGTCTTGTATAAAATTGTGCAAAATACCATTTAATCGATGTTTCTTTAACTTAAAAAAATTCTTTTTTGTAGAGGTTTGTTGAATTATTTTAGATAAAATAGCTATCGGTTTCATTTTAGATTCTTAAAATAGCTTCTTTAACGTTGTAAGTAACATGACTGTGAATGATGGTTTTTTCTTTTTTTTATTTTGAGCGAAAAAAATTAACAATTTTTCATCGAAAATATTTCATTCATTAAACAATTAAATAAAATTGTCAGATCATTCAAAATTTTTATACATTTTCAATTACTGTAAATAATTCTCAGCTAATATGAAAAAATTAAAATAATATATTTTTTAAATAGCAAATATTATTGTTATGTATGTATATATATATATATATATATTTGTAATGTTTGATTATTAAATTATTCGAATAAAATCTAAATGAAAATTCTTTTGTATATTAAAATGATGCAAAAAATATTCGACAGGTTTCATAATAATTCTTTAATGAATAAATATAATATATTGGTGACAGCCATTAACAGGCTACTTCAGTCAAGCAAAACGATTCGTTCGGTAATATTAATCCTATAGAAGAAATCCATAAAGATATCTCTGTTACATTTTAATATTTTGAAACGATATTTTTCCTATCAGATAGCTGAAATTAATCTGTACAAAGACCGTTTTTTACTTTTTCAATTTTGTTTGCAGATATTTTTAATGAGAATGTTTTTACTTTCGGAACCGATTACGAAAGTGAAAGCATCCTCAGAAAAAATCTACAATAAAAATCGAAAAAATAAAAAAATTGTCTACGAATCGATCTCAGCAATCTAATGCAATAGATAATAAACAAAATAAAATAAAATAAATAAGTAATTTAAAAGTATTGGAATGCAACCGAGATATCTTTATAAATTCCTTCTGTAGGATCGGCATTATTTATTGGGTCTTTTCGCTTGGCTGAAGTAGCCTCTTAAGTCTAAAAACCAATGAAAATAAAAGAAAAAAAACATAAAGCATTTAACTTAATACAAGCATCACTAGCATAAATTCAAAATTTGTTCCATAAAAAATGTTTGTTGTTGGAAAATTGTTTAAATTATAAAGTGTTTTTGCATAAAAAAACAATATATTATTAATCATTAGGTACACTTTTCAAAAAAGTTATAAATTTACTTATCTTCAGATTTTTCAAAAATTTCCAAAACTTATAAGTTGAAAATGAATTTATTTGTTTATTATTTAATTATATGCTTTAAAAATTATTTTTAATTGCATTACATGTAAATTTTTAAAGCATATAATTAAATAATAAACAAATAAATTCATTTTCAACTTATATGCTTTGGAAATTTTTTAAAATTTTGAAGATAAGTAAATTTATAACTTTTTTGAAAAGTGTACATAAAGATTATTAGTATATTTGTTTTACATGCAAAGACAGTTTATCATTTAAATAATCTTCCAGCAAATATTTTTTATAGAACAAATTTTGAATTCATGTTTAAATATTAATTCTTACAAACACAAATGTCTGGGTGAGGGGGATCTCCTGGCCAGCCTTTATTTTTAATGGCCTTTAAAAGAATAATTGTGGCCAGTTTGTGGCTGTCTGATATTTTTAATAAAAACGTTAATGGCACATTTGTGGGCAACTTCTTGTATTCATGGCCATGATCTTGCGGCCGCGTTCTGGCCGGCGTGACAGTTTTTTGACGGAGCCGTTACGGCCAAAGATGGCGGGCCGTTATCAAACACTTTGGGCCACCGCTAACGATGCCTCTAGTGGCCCACCAGTTATGTGTTTGTTGGGCCCATGGTGAGGGTCGAAAAATTTAAAATGCTTATAACTCGCGATCTAATTTTCGTAGTGCGGCCAAATTTTGTTCGGTAATTTATTATGAGACAGTGTTAATTTTTGGTGACGGGAGACCCCCCACGGTGAGGGTAGAAAAATTTAAAATGCTTATAAATCGCGATCTAATTTTCGTAGCGCGGCCAAATTTTGTTTGGTAATTTCTTATGAGACAGTGTTACTTTTGGTGACAAGTGACCCCCCACGTTGAGGGTCGAAAAATTTAAAATGCTTATAACTCGCAATCTAATTTTCGTAGTGCGGCCAAATTTTCTTTGGTAATTTATTATGAGACAGTTTAAATTTTTGGTGACGGGAGACCCCCCACGGTGAGGGTAAAAAAATTTAAAATGCTTATAACTCGCGATCTAATTTTCGTAGCGCGGCCAAATTTTGTTTGGTAATTTATTATGAGACAGTGTTACTTTTGCTGACAGGTGACCCCCACGTTAACGGTTGGAAAATTTAAAATGCTTATAACTCGCGATCTAATTTTCGTAGCGCGGCCAAACTTTGTTTGGTGATTTATTAGGAAACAGTGTTGATTTTTGGTGACAGGAGAACCCCCCCTTCAATTTGAAGGTCGAAAAATTTTAAATGCTTATAGCTCGCGATCTAATTTTCGTAGCGCGGCCAATTTTTTTTTGGTATTTTATTATGACACAGTATTACTTTTGGTAACAGTTGACCCCCCACGTTGAGGGTCGAAAAATTTAATATGCTTATAACTCGCGATCTAATTTTCGTAACGCGGCCAAAATTTGTTTGGTGATTTATTATGAAACAGTGTTAATTTTGGGTGACAAGACACCCCCCCTCCAATTTGAGGGTCGAAAAAGTTAAAATGCTTATAACTCGGGATCTAATTTTCGTAGCGCGGCCAAATTTTGTTTGATGATTTATTATGACACAGTGTTAATTTTTGGTGACAGGAGACCCCCCACGGTGAGGGTAGAAAAATTTTAAATGCTTATAACTCGCGATCCAATTTTCGTAGCGCGGCCAAATTTTGTTTGGTAATTTATTATGAGACAGTGTTACTTTTGGTGACAGGTGACCCCCCACGTTAACGGTTGAAAAATTTAAAATGCTTATAACTCGCGATCTTATTTTCGTAGCGCGGCCAAACTTTGTTTGGTGATTTATTAGGAAACAGTGTTAATTTTTGGTGACAGGAGAACCCCCCCCCCCGCCCGCCAATTTGAAGGTCGAAAAATTTTAAATGCTTATAACTCGCGATCTAATTTTCGTAGTGCGGCCAAATTTTGTTTGGTAATTTATTATGAGACAGTGTTAATTTTTGGTGACGGGAGACCCCCCACGGTGAGGGTAGAAAAATTTAAAATGCTTATAACTCGCGATCTAATTTTCGTAGCGCGGCCAAACTTTGTTTGGTAGTTTATTATGAGACAGTGTTAATCTTTGGTGACAGGAGACCCCAACGTTGAGGGTCAAAAAATTTAAAATGCTTATAACTCGCGATCTAATTTTCGTAGTGCGGCCAAATTTTGTTTGGTAATTTATTACGAGACAGTGTTAATTTTTGGTGACGAGAGAACCCCACGGTGAGGGTAGAAAAATTTAAAATGCTTATAACTCGCGATCTAATTTTCGTAGCGCGGCCAAACTTTGTTTGGTAGTTTATTATGCGACAGTGTTAATCTTTGGTGACAGGAGACCCCAACGTTGAGGGTCGAAAAATTTAAATTGCTTATAACTCGCGATCTAATTTTCGTAGTGCGGCCAAATTTTCGTAGTGCGGCCAAATTTTGTTTGGCAATTTATTATGAGACAGTGTTAATTTCTGGTGACAGGAGATACTCCATGGGGAAGGTCGAAAAATTTAAAATGCTTATTACTGGCGATCTAATTTTCGTAGTGCGGCCAAATTCTGTTTGGTAATTTATTATGAGACTGTTACTTTTGGTGACAGGAGATCCCCCATGGTGAGGGTCGAAAAATTTAAAATGCTTATAACTCGCGAACTAATTTTCGTAGCGCGGTCAAATTTATTTGGCAATTTATTATGAGACAGTGTTAATTTTTGGTGACAGGAGATACCCAATGGGGCGGGTAGAAAAATTTAAAATGCTTATAACTCTCGATCTAATTTTCGTAGCCCGGCCAAATTTTTTTTGGCAATTTATTATGAGAATGTTACTTTTGGTGACAGGAGATCCCCCATGGTGAGGGTAGAAAAATTTAAAATGCTTATAACTCGCGATCTAATTTTCGTAGTGCGGCCAAATTTTGTTCGGTAATTTATTATGAGACAGTGTTAATTTTTGGTGACGGGAGACCCCCCCCCCACGGTGAGGGTAGAAAAATTTAAAATGCTTATAAATCGCGATCTAATTTTCGTAGCGCGGCCAAAATTTGTTTGGTAATTTCTTATGTGACAGTGTTACTTTTGGTGACAAGTGACCCCCCACGTTGAGGGTCGAAAAATTTAAAATGCTTATAACTCACGATCAATTTTCGTAGCGCGGCCAAATTTTGTTTGGTAATTTATTATGAGGCAGTGTTAATTTTGGGTGACGGGAGACCCCCCACGGTGAGGGTCGAAAAATTTAAAATGCTTATAACTCGCAATCTAATTTTCGTAGTGCGGCCAAATATTCTTTGGTAATTTATTATGAGATAGTTAAAATTTTTGGTGACGGGAGACCCCCCACGGTGAGGGTAGAGAAATTTAAAATGCTTATAACTCGCGATCTAATTTTCGTAACGCGGCCAAAATTTGTTTGGTGATTTATTATGAAACAGTGTTAATTTTTGGTGACAAGAGACCCCCCCTCCAATTTGAGGGTCGAAAAAGTTAAAATGCTTATAACTCGCGATCTAATTTTCGTAGCGCGGCCAAATTTTGTTTGATGATTTATTATGACACAGTGTTAATTTTTGATGACAGGAGACCCCCCACGGTGAGGGTCGAAAAAGTTAAAATGCTTATAACTCGCGATCTAATTTTCGTAGCGCGGCCAAATTTTGTTTGATGATTTATTATGACACAGTGTTAATTTTTGATGACAGGAGACCCCCCACGGTGAGGGTAGAGAAATTTAAAATGCTTATAACTCGCGATCAATTTTTGTAGCGCGGCCAAATTTTGTTTGGCAATTTATTATGAGACAGTGTTAATTTTTGGTGACGGGAGACTCCCCACGGTGAGGGTAGAAAAATTTAAAATGCTTATAACTCGCGAACAATTTTTGTAGCGAGGCCTAATTTTGTTTGTCAATTTATTTCGAGACAGTGTTAATTTTTGTTGACAGGAGATACTCATGGGGAGGGTCGAAAAATTTAAAACGCTTATAACTGACGATCTAATTTTCGTAGTGCGGCCAAATTTTGTTTGGTAATTTATTATGAGAATGTTACTTTTATTGACAGGAGATCCCCCATGGTGAGGGTAGAAAAATTTAAAATGCTTATAACTCGCGATCTAATTTTCGTAGTGCGGCCAAATTTTGTTCGGTAATTTCTTATGTGACAGTGTTACTTTTGGTGACAAGTGACCCCCCACGTTGAGGGTCGAAAAATTTAAAATGCTTATAACTCACGATCAATTTTCGTAGCGCGGCCAAATTTTGTTTGGTAATTTATTATGAGACAGTGTTAATTTTGGGTGACGGGAGACCCCCCACGGTGAGGGTCGAAAAATTTAAAATGCTTATAACTCGCAATCTAATTTTCGTAGTGCGGCCAAATATTCTTTGGTAATTTATTATGAGATAGTTAAAATTTTTGGTGACGGGAGACCCCCCACGGTGAGGGTAGAGAAATTTAAAATGCTTATAACTCGCGATCTAATTTTCGTAACGCGGCCAAAATTTGTTTGGTGATTTATTATGAAACAGTGTTAATTTTTGGTGACAAGAGACCCCCCCTCCAATTTGAGGGTCGAAAAAGTTAAAATGCTTATAACTCGCGATCTAATTTTCGTAGCGCGGCCAAATTTTGTTTGATGATTTATTATGACACAGTGTTAATTTTTGATGACAGGAGACCCCCCACGGTGAGGGTCGAAAAAGTTAAAATGCTTATAATTCGCGATCTAATTTTCGTAGCGCGGCCAAATTTTGTTTGATGATTTATTATGACACAGTGTTAATTTTTGATGACAGGAGACCCCCCACGGTGAGGGTAGAGAAATTTAAAATGCTTATAACTCGCGATCAATTTTTGTAGCGCGGCCAAATTTTCTTTGGCAATTTATTATGAGACAGTGTTAATTTTTGGTGACGGGAGACCCCCCACGGTGAGGGTAGAAAAATTTAAAATGCTTATAACTCGCGATCTAATTTTCGTAGCGCGGCCAAACTTTGTTTGGTAGTTTATTATGAGACAGTGTTAATCTTTGGTGACAGGAGACCCCAACGTTGAGGGTCAAAAAATTTAAAATGCTTATAACTCGCGATCTAATTTTCGTAGTGCGGCCAAATTTTGTTTGGTAATTTATTACGAGACAGTGTTAATTTTTGGTGACGAGAGAACCCCACGGTGAGGGTAGAAAAATTTAAAATGCTTATAACTCGCGATCTAATTTTCGTAGCGCGGCCAAACTTTGTTTGGTAGTTTATTATGCGACAGTGTTAATCTTTGGTGACAGGAGACCCCAACGTTGAGGGTCGAAAAATTTAAATTGCTTATAACTCGCGATCTAATTTTCGTAGTGCGGCCAAATTTTCGTAGTGCGGCCAAATTTTGTTTGGCAATTTATTATGAGACAGTGTTAATTTCTGGTGACAGGAGATACTCCATGGGGAAGGTCGAAAAATTTAAAATGCTTATTACTGGCGATCTAATTTTCGTAGTGCGGCCAAATTCTGTTTGGT
This sequence comes from Maratus speculifer, assembly GCA_964019185.1. Taxonomy (NCBI): domain Eukaryota; kingdom Metazoa; phylum Arthropoda; class Arachnida; order Araneae; family Salticidae; genus Maratus; species Maratus speculifer. Next base: position 8,887,332 of record OZ025293.1, on the reverse strand, counting down.
AATTTATTATGAGACTGTTACTTTTGGTGACAGGAGATCCCCCATGGTGAGGGTCGAAAAATTTAAAATGCTTATAACTCGCGAACTAATTTTCGTAGCGCGGTCAAATTTATTTGGCAATTTATTATGAGACAGTGTTAATTTTTGGTGACAGGAGATACCCAATGGGGCGGGTAGAAAAATTTAAAATGCTTATAACTCTCGATCTAATTTTCGTAGCCCGGCCAAATTTTTTTTGGCAATTTATTATGAGAATGTTACTTTTGGTGACAGGAGATCCCCCATGGTGAGGGTAGAAAAATTTAAAATGCTTATAACTCGCGATCTAATTTTCGTAGTGCGGCCAAATTTTGTTCGGTAATTTATTATGAGACAGTGTTAATTTTTGGTGACGGGAGACCCCCCCCCCACGGTGAGGGTAGAAAAATTTAAAATGCTTATAAATCGCGATCTAATTTTCGTAGCGCGGCCAAAATTTGTTTGGTAATTTCTTATGTGACAGTGTTACTTTTGGTGACAAGTGACCCCCCACGTTGAGGGTCGAAAAATTTAAAATGCTTATAACTCACGATCAATTTTCGTAGCGCGGCCAAATTTTGTTTGGTAATTTATTATGAGGCAGTGTTAATTTTGGGTGACGGGAGACCCCCCACGGTGAGGGTCGAAAAATTTAAAATGCTTATAACTCGCAATCTAATTTTCGTAGTGCGGCCAAATATTCTTTGGTAATTTATTATGAGATAGTTAAAATTTTTGGTGACGGGAGACCCCCCACGGTGAGGGTAGAGAAATTTAAAATGCTTATAACTCGCGATCTAATTTTCGTAACGCGGCCAAAATTTGTTTGGTGATTTATTATGAAACAGTGTTAATTTTTGGTGACAAGAGACCCCCCCTCCAATTTGAGGGTCGAAAAAGTTAAAATGCTTATAACTCGCGATCTAATTTTCGTAGCGCGGCCAAATTTTGTTTGATGATTTATTATGACACAGTGTTAATTTTTGATGACAGGAGACCCCCCACGGTGAGGGTCGAAAAAGTTAAAATGCTTATAACTCGCGATCTAATTTTCGTAGCGCGGCCAAATTTTGTTTGATGATTTATTATGACACAGTGTTAATTTTTGATGACAGGAGACCCCCCACGGTGAGGGTAGAGAAATTTAAAATGCTTATAACTCGCGATCAATTTTTGTAGCGCGGCCAAATTTTGTTTGGCAATTTATTATGAGACAGTGTTAATTTTTGGTGACGGGAGACTCCCCACGGTGAGGGTAGAAAAATTTAAAATGCTTATAACTCGCGAACAATTTTTGTAGCGAGGCCTAATTTTGTTTGTCAATTTATTTCGAGACAGTGTTAATTTTTGTTGACAGGAGATACTCATGGGGAGGGTCGAAAAATTTAAAACGCTTATAACTGACGATCTAATTTTCGTAGTGCGGCCAAATTTTGTTTGGTAATTTATTATGAGAATGTTACTTTTATTGACAGGAGATCCCCCATGGTGAGGGTAGAAAAATTTAAAATGCTTATAACTCGCGATCTAATTTTCGTAGTGCGGCCAAATTTTGTTCGGTAATTTCTTATGTGACAGTGTTACTTTTGGTGACAAGTGACCCCCCACGTTGAGGGTCGAAAAATTTAAAATGCTTATAACTCACGATCAATTTTCGTAGCGCGGCCAAATTTTGTTTGGTAATTTATTATGAGACAGTGTTAATTTTGGGTGACGGGAGACCCCCCACGGTGAGGGTCGAAAAATTTAAAATGCTTATAACTCGCAATCTAATTTTCGTAGTGCGGCCAAATATTCTTTGGTAATTTATTATGAGATAGTTAAAATTTTTGGTGACGGGAGACCCCCCACGGTGAGGGTAGAGAAATTTAAAATGCTTATAACTCGCGATCTAATTTTCGTAACGCGGCCAAAATTTGTTTGGTGATTTATTATGAAACAGTGTTAATTTTTGGTGACAAGAGACCCCCCCTCCAATTTGAGGGTCGAAAAAGTTAAAATGCTTATAACTCGCGATCTAATTTTCGTAGCGCGGCCAAATTTTGTTTGATGATTTATTATGACACAGTGTTAATTTTTGATGACAGGAGACCCCCCACGGTGAGGGTCGAAAAAGTTAAAATGCTTATAATTCGCGATCTAATTTTCGTAGCGCGGCCAAATTTTGTTTGATGATTTATTATGACACAGTGTTAATTTTTGATGACAGGAGACCCCCCACGGTGAGGGTAGAGAAATTTAAAATGCTTATAACTCGCGATCAATTTTTGTAGCGCGGCCAAATTTTCTTTGGCAATTTATTATGAGACAGTGTTAATTTTTGGTGACGGGAGACTCCCCACGGTGAGGGTAGAAAAATTTAAAATGCTTATAACTCGCGAACATTTTTTGTAGCGAGGCCTAATTTTGTTTGTCAATTTATTTCGAGACAGTGTTAATTTATGTTGACAGGAGATACTCATGGGGAGGGTCGAAAAATTTAAAACGCTTATAACTGACGATCTAATTTTCGTAGTGCGGCCAAATTTTGTTTGGTAATTTATTATGAGAATGTTACTTTTATTGACAGGAGATCCCCCATGGTGAGGGTAGAAAAATTTAAAATGCTTATAACTCGCGATCTAATTTTCGTAGTGCGGCCAAATTTTGTTCGGTAATTTATTATGAGACAGTGTTAATTTTTGGTGACGGGAGACCCCCCCCCTACGGTGAGGGTAGAAAAATTTAAAATGCTTATAAATCGCGATCTAATTTTCGTAGCGCGGCCAAAATTTGTTTGGTAATTTCTTATGTGACAGTGTTACTTTTGGTGACAAGTGACCCACCACGTTGAGGGTCGAAAAATTTAAAATGCTTATAACTCACGATCAATTTTCGTAGCGCGGCCAAATTTTGTTTGGTAATTTATTATGAGACAGTGTTAATTTTGGGTGACGGGAGACCCCCCACGGTGAGGGTCGAAAAATTTAAAATGCTTATAACTCGCAATCTAATTTTCGTAGTGCGGCCAAATATTCTTTGGTAATTTATTATGAGATAGTTAAAATTTTTGGTGACGGGAGACCCCCCACGGTGAGGGTAGAGAAATTTAAAATGCTTATAACTCGCGATCTAATTTTCGTAACGCGGCCAAAACTTGTTTGGTGATTTATTATGAAACAGTGTTAATTTTTGGTGACAAGAGACCCCCCCTCCAATTTGAGGGTCGAAAAAGTTAAAATGCTTATAACTCGCGATCTAATTTTCGTAGCGCGGCCAAATTTTGTTTGATGATTTATTATGACACAGTGTTAATTTTTGATGACAGGAGACCCCCCACGGTGAGGGTAGAAAAATTTTAAATGCTTATAACTCGCGATCTAATTTTCGTATCGCGGCCAAATTTTGTTTGGTAATTTATTAGGAAACAGTGTTAATTTTTGGTGACAGGAGAACCCCCCCGCCCGCCAATTTGAAGGTCGAAAAATTTTAAATGCTTATAACTCGCGATCTAATTTTCGTAGCGCGGCCAAACTTTGTTTGGTAGTTTGTTATGAGACAGTGTTAATTTTTGTTGACAGGAGATACTCATGGGGAGGGTCGAAAAATTTAAAACGCTTATAACTGACGATCTAATTTTCGTAGTGCGGCCAAATTTTGTTTGGTAATTTATTATGAGAATGTTACTTTTGGTGACAGGAGATCCCCCATGGTGAGGGTCGAAAAATTTAAAATGCTTATAACTCGCGATCTAATTTTCGTAGCGCGGTCAAATTTTGTTTGGTAATTTCTTATGAGACAGTGTTACTTTTGGTGACAAGTGACCCCCCCACGTTGAGGGTCGAAAAATTTAAAATGCTTATAACTCGCGATCAATTTTCGTAGCGCGGCCAAATTTTGTTTGGTAATTTATTATGAGACAGTGTTAATTTTTAGTGACGGGAGATCCCCCACGGTGAGGGTCGAAAAATTTAAAATGCTTATAACTCGCAATCTAATTTTCGTAGAGCGGCCAAATTTTCTTTGGTACTTTATTATAAGACAGTGTTAATTTTTGGTGACGGGAGACCCCCCACGGTGAGGGTAGAAAAATTTAAAATGCTTATAACTCGCGATCTAATTCTCGTAGCGCGGCCAAATTTTCTTTGGTAATTTATTATGAGACAGTGTTAATTTTTTGTGACGGGAGACCCCCCACTTTGAGGGTCGAAAAATTTAAAATGCTTATAACTCGCAATCTAATTTTCGTGGTGCGGCCAAATTTTCTTTGGTACTTTATTATGAGACAGTGTTAATTTTTGGTGACAGGAGACCAGCCACCGTGAGGATCGAAAAATTTAAGATGCGTATAACTCGCGAACTAATTTCCGTAGCGTGGACAAATTTTGTTTGGTAATTTATTATCACACAATGTTACTTTTGGTGACAGGAGACCCCCCCTCCAATTTGAGGGTCGAAAAAGTTAAAATGCTTATAACTCGCGATCTAATTTTCGTAGCGCGTCCAAATTTTGTTTGATGATTTATTATGACAAAGTGTTAATTTTTGGTGACAGGAGACCTCCCACAGTGAGGGTCGAAAAATTTAAAATGCTTATAACTCGCGATCTAATTTTCGTAGTGCGGTAAAATTTTGTTTGGTAATTTATTATGAGACTGTTACTTTTGGTAACAGGAGATCCCCCATGGTGATGGTCGAAAAATTTAAAATGCTTATAACTCGCGATCAATTTTTGTAGCGCGGCCAAATTTTGTTTGGCAATTTATTATGAGACAGTGTTAATATTTGTTGACAGGAGATACTTATGGGGAGGGTCGAAAAATTTAAAATGCTTATAACTGACGATCTAATTTTCGTAGTGGGGCCAAATTTTGTTTGGTAATTTATTATGAGACTGTTACTTTTGGTGACAGGAGATCCCCCATGGTGAGGGTCGAAAAATTTAAAATGCTTATAACTCGCGATCTAATTTTCGTAGTGCGGCCAAATTTTGTTTGGTAATTTATTATGAGACAGTGTTAATTTTTGGTGACGGGAGACCCGCCACGGTGAGGGTAGAAAAATTTAAAATGCTTATAAATCGCGATCTAATTTTCGTAGCTCGGCCAAATTTTGTTTGGTAATTTCTTATGAGACAGTGTTACTTTTGGTGACAAGTGACCCCCCACTTTGAGGGTCGAAAAATTTAAAATGCTTATAGCTCGCGATCAATTTTCGTAGCGCGGCCAAATTTTGTTTGGCAATTTATTATGAGACAGTGTTAATTTTTGGTGACAGGAGATACCCCATGGGGAGGGTCGAAAAATTTAAAATGCTTATAACTCGCTATCTAATTTTCGTAGCGCGGCCAAATTTTGTTTGGTAATTTATTATGAGACAGTGTTAATTTTTGGTGACGGGAGACCCCCACGGTGAGGGTCGAAAAATTTAAAATGCTTATAACTCGCAATCTAATTTCGTAGTGCGGCCAAATTTTCTTTGGTAATTTATTATGAGACAGTGTTAATTTTTGGTAACGGGAGACCCCCCACGGTGAGGGTAGAAAAATTTAAAATGCTTATAAATCGCGATCTAACTTTCGTAACGCGGCCAAATTTTGTTTGGTGATTTATTATGAAACAGTGTTAATTTTTGGTGACAAGAGACCCCCCCCTTCCAATTTGAGGGTCGAAAAAGTTAAAATGCTCATAACTCGCGATCTAATTTTCGTAGCGCGGCCAAATTTTGCTTGATGATTTATTATGACACAGTGTTAATTTTTGCTGACAGGTGACCCCCCACGTTAACGGTTAAAAAATTTAAAATGCTTATAACTCGCGATCTAATTTTCGTAGCGCGGCCAAACTTTGTTTGGTGATTTATTAGGAAACGGTGTTAATTTTTGGTGACAGGAGAACCAACCCCCCTCCAATTTGAAGGTCGAAAAATTTTAAATGCTTATAACTCGCGATCTAATTTTCTTAGCGCGGCCAAATTTTTTTTTTTTTTGGTAATTTATTATGAGACAGTGTTACTTTTGGTGACAGGTGACTCCCCACGTTGAGGGTCGAAAAATTTAAAATGCTTATAACTCGCGATCTAATTTTCGTAACGCGGCCAAATTTTGTTTGGTAATTTATTATGAGACAATGTTAATTTTTGGTGACAGGAGACCCCCCCACGTTGAGGGTCGAAAAATTTAAAATGCTTATAACTCGCAATCTAATTTTCATAGTGCGGCCAAATTTTGTTTGATGATTTATTATGACACAGTGTTAATTTTTGGTGACAGGAGACCTCTCACGGTGAGGGTCGAAAAATTTAAAATGCTTATAACTCGCGATCTACTTTTCGTAGTGCGGCCAATTTTTGTTTGGTAATTCATTATGAGACTGTTACTTTTGGTAACAGGAGATCCCCCATGGTGAAGGTCGAAAAATTTAAAATGCTTATAACTCGCGATCTAATTTTCGTAGTGCGGCAAAATTTTGTTTGGTAATTTATTATGAGACAGTGTAAATTTTTGGTGACGGGAGATACTCATGGGGAGGGTCGAAAAATTTAAAATGCTTATAACTGACGATCTAATTTTCGTAGTGCGGCCAAATTTTGTTTGGTAATTTATTATGAGACTGTTACTTTTGGTAACAGGAGATCCCCCATGGTGAGGGTCGAAAAAGTTAAAAAGCTTATAACTCGCGATCTAATTTTCGTAGCGCGGCCAAATTTTGTTTGATGATTTATTATGACAGAGTGTTAATTTTTGGTGACAGGAGACCTCTCACGGTGAGGGTCGAAAAATTTAAAATGCTTATAACTCGCGATCAATTTTCGTAGCGCGGCCAAATTTTTTGGCAATTTATTATGAGACAGTGTTAATTTTTGTTGACAGGAGATACTCATGGGGAGGGTCGAAAAATTTAAAATGCTTATAACTGACGATCTAATTTTCGTAGTGCGGCCAAATTTTGTTTGGTAATTTATTATGAGACTGTTACTTTTGGTGACAGGAGATCCCCCATGGTGAGGTTCGAAAAATTTAAAATGCTTATAACTCGCGAACAATTTTTGTAGCGAGGCCTAATTTTGTTTGTCAATTTATTTCGAGACAGTGTTAATTTTTGTTGACAGGAGATACTCATGGGGAGGGTCGAAAAATTTAAAACGCTTATAACTGGCGATCTAATTTTCGTAGTGCGGCCAAATTTTGTTTGGTAATTTATTATGAGAATGTTACTTTTATTGACAGGCGATCCCCCATGGTGAGGGTAGAAAAATTTAAAATGCTTATAACTCGCGATCTAATTTTCGTAGTGCGGCCAAGTTTTGTTCGGTAATTTATTATGAGACAGTGTTAATTTTTGGTGACGGGAGACCCCCCCCCCACGGTGAGGGTAGAAAAATTTAAAATGCTTATAAATCGCGATCTAATTTTCGTAGCGCGGCCAAAATTTGTTTGGTAATTTCTTATGTGACAGTGTTACTTTTGGTGACAAGTGACCCCCCACGTTGAGGGTCGAAAAATTTAAAAAGCTTATAACTCACGATCAATTTTCGTAGCGCGGCTAAATTTTGTTTGGTAATTTATTATGAGACAGTGTTAATTTTGGGTGACGGGAGACCCCCCACGGTGAGGGTCGAAAAATTTAAAATGCTTATAACTCGCAATCTAATTTTCGTAGTGCGGCCAAATATTCTTTGGTAATTTATTATGAGATAGTTAAAATTTTTGGTGACGGGAGACCCCCCACGTTGAGGGTCGAAAAATTTAAAAAGCTTATAACTCGCGATCTAACTTTCGTAACGCGGCCAAATTTTGTTTGGTGATTTATTATGAAACAGTGTTAATTTTTGGTGACAAGAGACCCCCCCTTCCAATTTGAGGGTCGAAAAAGTTAAAATGCTTATAACTCGCGATCTAATTTTCGTAGCGCGGCCAAATTTTGTTTGATGATTTATTATGACACAGTGTTAATTTTTGCTGACAGGTGACCCCCCACGTTAACGGTTAAAAAATTTAAAATGCTTATAACTCGCGATCTAATTTTCGTAGCGCGGCCAAACTTTGTTTGGTGATTTATTAGGAAACGGTGTTAATTTTTGGTGACAGGAGAACCAACCCCCCTCCAATTTGAAGGTCGAAAAATTTTAAATGCTTATAACTCGCGATCTAATTTTCTTAGCACGGCCAAATTTTTTTTTTTTTGGTAATTTATTATGAGACAGTGTTACTTTTGGTGACAGGTGACCCCCCACGTTGAGGGTCGAAAAATTTAAAATGCTTATAACTCGCGATCTAATTTTCGTAACGCGGCCAAATTTTGTTTGGTGATTTATTATGAAACAGTGTTAATTTTTGGTGACAGGAGACCCCCCCCCTCCAATTTGAGGGTCGAAAAAGTTAAAATGCTTATAACTCGCGATCTAATTTTCGTAGCGCGGCCAAATTTTGTTTGATGATTTATTATGACACAGTGTTAATTTTTGGTGACAGGAGATACCCAATGGGGAGGGTCGAAAATTTTTAAATGCTTATAACTCGCGATCTACTTTTCGTAGTGCGGCCAATTTTTGTTTGGTAATTCATTATGAGACTGTTACTTTTGGTAACAGGAGATCCCCCATGGTGAAGGTCGAAAAATTTAAAATGCTTATAACTCGCGATTTAATTTTCGTAGTGCGGCAAAATTTTGTTTGGTAATTTATTATGAGACAGTGTAAATTTTTGGTGACGGGAGATACTCATGGGGAGGGTCGAAAAATTTAAAATGCTTATAACTGACGATCTAATTTTCGTAGTGCGGCCAAATTTTGTTTGGTAATTTATTATGAGACTGTTACTTTTGGTAACAGGAGATCCCCCATGGTGAGGGTCGAAAAAGTTAAAAAGCTTATAACTCGCGATCTAATTTTCGTAGCGCGGCCAAATTTTGTTTGATGATTTATTATGACAGAGTGTTAATTTTTGGTGACAGGAGACCTCTCACGGTGAGGGTCGAAAAATTTAAAATGCTTATAACTCGCGATCAATTTTCGTAGCGCGGCCAAATTTTTTGGCAATTTATTATGAGACAGTGTTAATTTTTGTTGACAGGAGATACTCATGGGGAGGGTCGAAAAATTTAAAATGCTTATAACTGACGATCTAATTTTCGTAGTGCGGCCAAATTTTGTTTGGTAATTTATTATGAGACTGTTACTTTTGGTGACAGGAGATCCCCCATGGTGAGGTTCGAAAAATTTAAAATGCTTATAACTCGCGAACAATTTTTGTAGCGAGGCCTAATTTTGTTTGTCAATTTATTTCGAGACAGTGTTAATTTTTGTTGACAGGAGATACTCATGGGGAGGGTCGAAAAATTTAAAACGCTTATAACTGGCGATCTAATTTTCGTAGTGCGGCCAAATTTTGTTTGGTAATTTATTATGAGAATGTTACTTTTATTGACAGGCGATCCCCCATGGTGAGGGTAGAAAAATTTAAAATGCTTATAACTCGCGATCTAATTTTCGTAGTGCGGCCAAATTTTGTTCGGTAATTTATTATGAGACAGTGTTAATTTTTGGTGACGGGAGACCCCCCCCCCACGGTGAGGGTAGAAAAATTTAAAATGCTTATAAATCGCGATCTAATTTTCGTAGCGCGGCCAAAATTTGTTTGGTAATTTCTTATGTGACAGTGTTACTTTTGGTGACAAGTGACCCCCCACGTTGAGGGTCGAAAATTTTAAAAAGCTTATAACTCACGATCAATTTTCGTAGCGCGGCTAAATTTTGTTTGGTAATTTATTATGAGACAGTGTTAATTTTGGGTGACGGGAGACCCCCCACGGTGAGGGTCGAAAAATTTAAAATGCTTATAACTCGCAATCTAATTTTCGTAGTGCGGCCAAATATTCTTTGGTAATTTATTATGAGATAGTTAAAATTTTTGGTGACGGGAGACCCCCCACGTTGAGGGTCGAAAAATTAAAAAAGCTTATAACTCGCGATCTAACTTTCGTAACGCGGCCAAATTTTGTTTGGTGATTTATTATGAAACAGTGTTAATTTTTGGTGACAAGAGACCCCCCCTTCCAATTTGAGGGTCGAAAAAGTTAAAATGCTTATAACTCGCGATCTAATTTTCGTAGCGCGGCCAAATTTTGTTTGATGATTTATTATGACACAGTGTTAATTTTTGCTGACAGGTGACCCCCCACGTTAACGGTTAAAAAATTTAAAATGCTTATAACTCGCGATCTAATTTTCGTAGCGCGGCCAAACTTTGTTTGGTGATTTATTAGGAAACGGTGTTAATTTTTGGTGACAGGAGAACCAACCCCCCTCCAATTTGAAGGTCGAAAAATTTTAAATGCTTATAACTCGCGATCTAATTTTCTTAGCACGGCCAAATTTTTTTTTTTTTGGTAATTTATTATGAGACAGTGTTACTTTTGGTGACAGGTGACCCCCCACGTTGAGGGTCGAAAAATTTAAAATGCTTATAACTCGCGATCTAATTTTCGTAACGCGGCCAAATTTTGTTTGGTGATTTATTATGAAACAGTGTTAATTTTTGGTGACAGGAGACCCCCCCCCCTCCAATTTGAGGGTCGAAAAAGTTAAAATGCTTATAACTCGCGATCTAATTTTCGTAGCGCGGCCAAATTTTGTTTGATGATTTATTATGACACAGTGTTAATTTTTGGTGACAGGAGATACCCAATGGGGAGGGTCGAAAATTTTTAAATGCTTATAACTCGCGATCTACTTTTCGTAGTGCGGCCAATTTTTGTTTGGTAATTCATTATGAGACTGTTACTTTTGGTAACAGGAGATCCCCCATGGTGAAGGTCGAAAAATTTAAAATGCTTATAACTCGCGATTTAATTTTCGTAGTGCGGCAAAATTTTGTTTGGTAATTTATTATGAGACAGTGTAAATTTTTGGTGACGGGAGATACTCATGGGGAGGGTCGAAAAATTTAAAATGCTTATAACTGACGATCTAATTTTCGTAGTGCGGCCAAATTTTGTTTGGTAATTTATTATGAGACTGTTACTTTTGGTAACAGGAGATCCCCCATGGTGAGGGTCGAAAAAGTTAAAAAGCTTATAACTCGCGATCTAATTTTCGTAGCGCGGCCAAATTTTGTTTGATGATTTATTATGACAGAGTGTTAATTTTTGGTGACAGGAGACCTCTCACGGTGAGGGTCGAAAAATTTAAAATGCTTATAACTCGCGATCAATTTTCGTAGCGCGGCCAAATTTTTTGGCAATTTATTATGAGACAGTGTTAATTTTTGTTGACAGGAGATACTCATGGGGAGGGTCGAAAAATTTAAAATGCTTATAACTGAAGATCTAATTTTCGTAGTGCGGCCAAATTTTGTTTGGTAATTTATTATGAGACTGTTACTTTTGGTGACAGGAGATCCCCCATGGTGAGGTTCGAAAAATTTAAAATGCTTATAACTCGCGATCTAATTTTCGTAGTGCGACCAAATTTTGTTTGGTAATTTATTATGAGACAGTGTTAATTTTTGGTGACGGGAGACCCCCCACTGTGAGGGTAGAAAAATTTAAAATGCTTATAAATCGCGATCTAATTTTCGTAGCTCGGCCAAATTTTGTTTGGTAATTTCTTATGAGACAGTGTTACTTTTGGTGACAAGTGACCCCCCACGTTGAGGGTCGAAAAATTTAAAATGCTTATAACTCGCGATCTAATTTTCGTAACGCGGCCAAATTTTGTTTGGTAATTTATTATGAGACAATGTTAATTTTTGGTGACAGGAGACCCCCCCACGTTGAGGGTCGAAAAATTTAAAATGCTTATAACTCGCAATCTAATTTTCATAGTGCGGCCAAATTTTGTTTGATGATTTATTATGACACAGTGTTAATTTTTGGTGACAGGAGACCTCTCACGGTGAGGGTCGAAAAATTTAAAATGCTTATAACTCGCGATCTACTTTTCGTAGTGCGGCCAATTTTTGTTTGGTAATTCATTATGAGACTGTTACTTTTGGTAACAGGAGATCCCCCATGGTGAAGGTCGAAAAATTTAAAATGCTTATAACTCGCGATCTAATTTTCGTAGTGCGGCAAAATTTTGTTTGGTAATTTATTATGAGACAGTGTAAATTTTTGGTGACGGGAGATACTCATGGGGAGGGTCGAAAAATTTAAAATGCTTATAACTGACGATCTAATTTTCGTAGTGCGGCCAAATTTTGTTTGGTAATTTATTATGAGACTGTTACTTTTGGTAACAGGAGATCCCCCATGGTGAGGGTCGAAAAAGTTAAAAAGCTTATAACTCGCGATCTAATTTTCGTAGCGCGGCCAAATTTTGTTTGATGATTTATTATGACAGAGTGTTAATTTTTGGTGACAGGAGACCTCTCACGGTGAGGGTCGAAAAATTTAAAATGCTTATAACTCGCGATCAATTTTCGTAGCGCGGCCAAATTTTTTGGCAATTTATTATGAGACAGTGTTAATTTTTGTTGACAGGAGATACTCATGGGGAGGGTCGAAAAATTTAAAATGCTTATAACTGACGATCTAATTTTCGTAGTGCGGCCAAATTTTGTTTGGTAATTTATTATGAGACTGTTACTTTTGGTGACAGGAGATCCCCCATGGTGAGGTTCGAAAAATTTAAAATGCTTATAACTCGCGAACAATTTTTGTAGCGAGGCCTAATTTTGTTTGTCAATTTATTTCCAGACAGTGTTAATTTTTGTTGACAGGAGATACTCATGGGGAGGGTCGAAAAATTTAAAACGCTTATAACTGGCGATCTAATTTTCGTAGTGCGGCCAAATTTTGTTTGGTAATTTATTATGAGAATGTTACTTTTATTGACAGGCGATCCCCCATGGTGAGGGTAGAAAAATTTAAAATGCTTATAACTCGCGATCTAATTTTCGTAGTGCGGCCAAATTTTGTTCGGTAATTTATTATGAGACAGTGTTAATTTTTGGTGACGGGAGACCCCCCCCCCCACGGTGAGGGTAGAAAAATTTAAAATGCTTATAAATCGCGATCTAATTTTCGTAGCGCGGCCAAAATTTGTTTGGTAATTTCTTATGTGACAGTGTTACTTTTGGTGACAAGTGACCCCCCACGTTGAGGGTCGAAAAATTTAAAAAGCTTATAACTCACGATCAATTTTCGTAGCGCGGCTAAATTTTGTTTGGTAATTTATTATGAGACAGTGTTAATTTTGGGTGACGGGAGACCCCCCACGGTGAGGGTCGAAAAATTTAAAATGCTTATAACTCGCAATCTAATTTTCGTAGTGCGGCCAAATATTCTTTGGTAATTTATTATGAGATAGTTAAAATTTTTGGTGACGGGAGACCCCCCACGTTGAGGGTCGAAAAATTTAAAAAGCTTATAACTCGCGATCTAACTTTCGTAACGCGGCCAAATTTTGTTTGGTGATTTATTATGAAACAGTGTTAATTTTTGGTGACAAGAGACCCCCCCTTCCAATTTGAGGGTCGAAAAAGTTAAAATGCTTATAACTCGCGATCTAATTTTCGTAGCGCGGCCAAATTTTGTTTGATGATTTATTATGACACAGTGTTAATTTTTGCTGACAGGTGACCCCCCACGTTAACGGTTAAAAAATTTAAAATGCTTATAACTCGCGATCTAATTTTCGTAGCGCGGCCAAACTTTGTTTGGTGATTTATTAGGAAACGGTGTTAATTTTTGGTGACAGGAGAACCAACCCCCCTCCAATTTGAAGGTCGAAAAATTTTAAATGCTTATAACTCGCGATCTAATTTTCTTAGCACGGCCAAATTTTTTTTTTTTTGGTAATTTATTATGAGACAGTGTTACTTTTGGTGACAGGTGACCCCCCACGTTGAGGGTCGAAAAATTTAAAATGCTTATAACTCGCGATCTAATTTTCGTAACGCGGCCAAATTTTGTTTGGTGATTTATTATGAAACAGTGTTAATTTTTGGTGACAGGAGACCCCCCCCCCTCCAATTTGAGGGTCGAAAAAGTTAAAATGCTTATAACTCGCGATCTAATTTTCGTAGCGCGGCCAAATTTTGTTTGATGATTTATTATGACACAGTGTTAATTTTTGGTGACAGGAGATACCCAATGGGGAGGGTCGAAAATTTTTAAATGCTTATAACTCGCGATCTACTTTTCGTAGTGCGGCCAATTTTTGTTTGGTAATTCATTATGAGACTGTTACTTTTGGTAACAGGAGATCCCCCATGGTGAAGGTCGAAAAATTTAAAATGCTTATAACTCGCGATTTAATTTTCGTAGTGCGGCAAAATTTTGTTTGGTAATTTATTATGAGACAGTGTAAATTTTTGGTGACGGGAGATACTCATGGGGAGGGTCGAAAAATTTAAAATGCTTATAACTGACGATCTAATTTTCGTAGTGCGGCCAAATTTTGTTTGGTAATTTATTATGAGACTGTTACTTTTGGTAACAGGAGATCCCCCATGGTGAGGGTCGAAAAAGTTAAAAAGCTTATAACTCGCGATCTAATTTTCGTAGCGCGGCCAAATTTTGTTTGATGATTTATTATGACAGAGTGTTAATTTTTGGTGACAGGAGACCTCTCACGGTGAGGGTCGAAAAATTTAAAATGCTTATAACTCGCGATCAATTTTCGTAGCGCGGCCAAATTTTTTGGCAATTTATTATGAGACAGTGTTAATTTTTGTTGACAGGAGATACTCATGGGGAGGGTCGAAAAATTTAAAATGCTTATAACTGAAGATCTAATTTTCGTAGTGCGGCCAAATTTTGTTTGGTAATTTATTATGAGACTGTTACTTTTGGTGACAGGAGATCCCCCATGGTGAGGTTCGAAAAATTTAAAATGCTTATAACTCGCGATCTAATTTTCGTAGTGCGACCAAATTTTGTTTGGTAATTTATTATGAGACAGTGTTAATTTTTGGTGACGGGAGACCCCCCACTGTGAGGGTAGAAAAATTTAAAATGCTTATAAATCGCGATCTAATTTTCGTAGCTCGGCCAAATTTTGTTTGGTAATTTCTTATGAGACAGTGTTACTTTTGGTGACAAGTGACCCCCCACGTTGAGGGTCGAAAAATTTAAAATGCTTATAACTCGCGATCTAATTTTCGTAACGCGGCCAAATTTTGTTTGGTAATTTATTATGAGACAATGTTAATTTTTGGTGACAGGAGACCCCCCCACGTTGAGGGTCGAAAAATTTAAAATGCTTATAACTCGCAATCTAATTTTCATAGTGCGGCCAAATTTTGTTTGATGATTTATTATGACACAGTGTTAATTTTTGGTGACAGGAGACCTCTCACGGTGAGGGTCGAAAAATTTAAAATGCTTATAACTCGCGATCTACTTTTCGTAGTGCGGCCAATTTTTGTTTGGTAATTCATTATGAGACTGTTACTTTTGGTAACAGGAGATCCCCCATGGTGAAGGTCGAAAAATTTAAAATGCTTATAACTCGCGATCTAATTTTCGTAGTGCGGCAAAATTTTGTTTGGTAATTTATTATGAGACAGTGTAAATTTTTGGTGACGGGAGATACTCATGGGGAGGGTCGAAAAATTTAAAATGCTTATAACTGACGATCTAATTTTCGTAGTGCGGCCAAATTTTGTTTGGTAATTTATTATGAGACTGTTACTTTTGGTAACAGGAGATCCCCCATGGTGAGGGTCGAAAAAGTTAAAAAGCTTATAACTCGCGATCTAATTTTCGTAGCGCGGCCAAATTTTGTTTGATGATTTATTATGACAGAGTGTTAATTTTTGGTGACAGGAGACCTCTCACGGTGAGGGTCGAAAAATTTAAAATGCTTATAACTCGCGATCAATTTTCGTAGCGCGGCCAAATTTTTTGGCAATTTATTATGAGACAGTGTTAATTTTTGTTGACAGGAGATACTCATGGGGAGGGTCGAAAAATTTAAAATGCTTATAACTGACGATCTAATTTTCGTAGTGCGGCCAAATTTTGTTTGGTAATTTATTATGAGACTGTTACTTTTGGTGACAGGAGATCCCCCATGGTGAGGTTCGAAAAATTTAAAATGCTTATAACTCGCGAACAATTTTTGTAGCGAGGCCTAATTTTGTTTGTCAATTTATTTCGAGACAGTGTTAATTTTTGTTGACAGGAGATACTCATGGGGAGGGTCGAAAAATTTAAAACGCTTATAACTGGCGATCTAATTTTCGTAGTGCGGCCAAATTTTGTTTGGTAATTTATTATGAGAATGTTACTTTTATTGACAGGCGATCCCCCATGGTGAGGGTAGAAAAATTTAAAATGCTTATAACTCGCGATCTAATTTTCGTAGTGCGGCCAAATTTTGTTCGGTAATTTATTATGAGACAGTGTTAATTTTTGGTGACGGGAGACCCCCCCCCACGGTGAGGGTAGAAAAATTTAAAATGCTTATAAATCGCGATCTAATTTTCGTAGCGCGGCCAAAATTTGTTTGGTAATTTCTTATGTGACAGTGTTACTTTTGGTGACAAGTGACCCCCCACGTTGAGGGTCGAAAAATTTAAAAAGCTTATAACTCACGATCAATTTTCGTAGCGCGGCTAAATTTTGTTTGGTAATTTATTATGAGACAGTGTTAATTTTGGGTGACGGGAGACCCCCCACGGTGAGGGTCGAAAAATTTAAAATGCTTATAACTCGCAATCTAATTTTCGTAGTGCGGCCAAATATTCTTTGGTAATTTATTATGAGATAGTTAAAATTTTTGGTGACGGGAGACCCCCCACGTTGAGGGTCGAAAAATTTAAAAAGCTTATAACTCGCGATCTAACTTTCGTAACGCGGCCAAATTTTGTTTGGTGATTTATTATGAAACAGTGTTAATTTTTGGTGACAAGAGACCCCCCCTTCCAATTTGAGGGTCGAAAAAGTTAAAATGCTTATAACTCGCGATCTAATTTTCGTAGCGCGGCCAAATTTTGTTTGATGATTTATTATGACACAGTGTTAATTTTTGCTGACAGGTGACCCCCCACGTTAACGGTTAAAAAATTTAAAATGCTTATAACTCGCGATCTAATTTTCGTAGCGCGGCCAAACTTTGTTTGGTGATTTATTAGGAAACGGTGTTAATTTTTGGTGACAGGAGAACCAACCCCCCTCCAATTTGAAGGTCGAAAAATTTTAAATGCTTATAACTCGCGATCTAATTTTCTTAGCACGGCCAAATTTTTTTTTTTTGGTAATTTATTATGAGACAGTGTTACTTTTGGTGACAGGTGACCCCCCACGTTGAGGGTCGAAAAATTTAAAATGCTTATAACTCGCGATCTAATTTTCGTAACGCGGCCAAATTTTGTTTGGTGATTTATTATGAAACAGTGTTAATTTTTGGTGACAGGAGACCCCCCCCTCCAATTTGAGGGTCGAAAAAGTTAAAATGCTTATAACTCGCGATCTAATTTTCGTAGCGCGGCCAAATTTTGTTTGATGATTTATTATGACACAGTGTTAATTTTTGGTGACAGGAGATACCCAATGGGGAGGGTCGAAAATTTTTAAATGCTTATAACTCGCGATCTACTTTTCGTAGTGCGGCCAATTTTTGTTTGGTAATTCATTATGAGACTGTTACTTTTGGTAACAGGAGATCCCCCATGGTGAAGGTCGAAAAATTTAAAATGCTTATAACTCGCGATTTAATTTTCGTAGTGCGGCAAAATTTTGTTTGGTAATTTATTATGAGACAGTGTAAATTTTTGGTGACGGGAGATACTCATGGGGAGGGTCGAAAAATTTAAAATGCTTATAACTGACGATCTAATTTTCGTAGTGCGGCCAAATTTTGTTTGGTAATTTATTATGAGACTGTTACTTTTGGTAACAGGAGATCCCCCATGGTGAGGGTCGAAAAAGTTAAAAAGCTTATAACTCGCGATCTAATTTTCGTAGCGCGGCCAAATTTTGTTTGATGATTTATTATGACAGAGTGTTAATTTTTGGTGACAGGAGACCTCTCACGGTGAGGGTCGAAAAATTTAAAATGCTTATAACTCGCGATCAATTTTCGTAGCGCGGCCAAATTTTTTGGCAATTTATTATGAGACAGTGTTAATTTTTGTTGACAGGAGATACTCATGGGGAGGGTCGAAAAATTTAAAATGCTTATAACTGACGATCTAATTTTCGTAGTGCGGCCAAATTTTGTTTGGTAATTTATTATGAGACTGTTACTTTTGGTGACAGGAGATCCCCCATGGTGAGGTTCGAAAAATTTAAAATGCTTATAACTCGCGAACAATTTTTGTAGCGAGGCCTAATTTTGTTTGTCAATTTATTTCGAGACAGTGTTAATTTTTGTTGACAGGAGATACTCATGGGGAGGGTCGAAAAATTTAAAACGCTTATAACTGGCGATCTAATTTTCGTAGTGCGGCCAAATTTTGTTTGGTAATTTATTATGAGAATGTTACTTTTATTGACAGGCGATCCCCCATGGTGAGGGTAGAAAAATTTAAAATGCTTATAACTCGCGATCTAATTTTCGTAGTGCGGCCAAATTTTGTTCGGTAATTTATTATGAGACAGTGTTAATTTTTGGTGACGGGAGACCCCCCCCCCCACGGTGAGGGTAGAAAAATTTAAAATGCTTATAAATCGCGATCTAATTTTCGTAGCGCGGCCAAAATTTGTTTGGTAATTTCTTATGTGACAGTGTTACTTTTGGTGACAAGTGACCCCCCACGTTGAGGGTCGAAAATTTTAAAAAGCTTATAACTCACGATCAATTTTCGTAGCGCGGCTAAATTTTGTTTGGTAATTTATTATGAGACAGTGTTAATTTTGGGTGACGGGAGACCCCCCACGGTGAGGGTCGAAAAATTTAAAATGCTTATAACTCGCAATCTAATTTTCGTAGTGCGGCCAAATATTCTTTGGTAATTTATTATGAGATAGTTAAAATTTTTGGTGACGGGAGACCCCCCACGTTGAGGGTCGAAAAATTTAAAAAGCTTATAACTCGCGATCTAACTTTCGTAACGCGGCCAAATTTTGTTTGGTGATTTATTATGAAACAGTGTTAATTTTTGGTGACAAGAGACCCCCCCTTCCAATTTGAGGGTCGAAAAAGTTAAAATGCTTATAACTCGCGATCTAATTTTCGTAGCGCGGCCAAATTTTGTTTGATGATTTATTATGACACAGTGTTAATTTTTGCTGACAGGTGACCCCCCACGTTAACGGTTAAAAAATTTAAAATGCTTATAACTCGCGATCTAATTTTCGTAGCGCGGCCAAACTTTGTTTGGTGATTTATTAGGAAACGGTGTTAATTTTTGGTGACAGGAGAACCAACCCCCCTCCAATTTGAAGGTCGAAAAATTTTAAATGCTTATAACTCGCGATCTAATTTTCTTAGCACGGCCAAATTTTTTTTTTTTTGGTAATTTATTATGAGACAGTGTTACTTTTGGTGACAGGTGACCCCCCACGTTGAGGGTCGAAAAATTTAAAATGCTTATAACTCGCGATCTAATTTTCGTAACGCGGCCAAATTTTGTTTGGTGATTTATTATGAAACAGTGTTAATTTTTGGTGACAGGAGACCCCCCCCCCCTCCAATTTGAGGGTCGAAAAAGTTAAAATGCTTATAACTCGCGATCTAATTTTCGTAGCGCGGCCAAATTTTGTTTGATGATTTATTATGACACAGTGTTAATTTTTGGTGACAGGAGATACCCAATGGGGAGGGTCGAAAATTTTTAAATGCTTATAACTCGCGATCTACTTTTCGTAGTGCGGCCAATTTTTGTTTGGTAATTCATTATGAGACTGTTACTTTTGGTAACAGGAGATCCCCCATGGTGAAGGTCGAAAAATTTAAAATGCTTATAACTCGCGATTTAATTTTCGTAGTGCGGCAAAATTTTGTTTGGTAATTTATTATGAGACAGTGTAAATTTTTGGTGACGGGAGATACTCATGGGGAGGGTCGAAAAATTTAAAATGCTTATAACTGACGATCTAATTTTCGTAGTGCGGCCAAATTTTGTTTGGTAATTTATTATGAGACTGTTACTTTTGGTAACAGGAGATCCCCCATGGTGAGGGTCGAAAAAGTTAAAAAGCTTATAACTCGCGATCTAATTTTCGTAGCGCGGCCAAATTTTGTTTGATGATTTATTATGACAGAGTGTTAATTTTTGGTGACAGGAGACCTCTCACGGTGAGGGTCGAAAAATTTAAAATGCTTATAACTCGCGATCAATTTTCGTAGCGCGGCCAAATTTTTTGGCAATTTATTATGAGACAGTGTTAATTTTTGTTGACAGGAGATACTCATGGGGAGGGTCGAAAAATTTAAAATGCTTATAACTGAAGATCTAATTTTCGTAGTGCGGCCAAATTTTGTTTGAAAATTTATTATGAGACTGTTACTTTTGGTGACAGGAGATCCCCCATGGTGAGGTTCGAAAAATTTAAAATGCTTATAACTCGCGATCTAATTTTCGTAGTGCGACCAAATTTTGTTTGGTAATTTATTATGAGACAGTGTTAATTTTTGGTGACGGGAGACCCCCCACTGTGAGGGTAGAAAAATTTAAAATGCTTATAAATCGCGATCTAATTTTCGTAGCTCGGCCAAATTTTGTTTGGTAATTTCTTATGAGACAGTGTTACTTTTGGTGACAAGTGACCCCCCACGTTGAGGGTCGAAAAATTTAAAATGCTTATAACTCGCGATCAATTTTCGTAGCGCGGCCAAATTTTGTTTGGCAATTTATTATGAGACAGTGTTAATTTTTGGTGACAGGAGATACCCCATGGGGAAGGTCGAAAAATTTAAAATGCTTATAACTCGCGATCTAATTTTCGTAGCGCGGCCAAATTTTGTTTGGTAATTTATTATGAGACAGTGTTAATTTTTGGTGACGGGAGACCCCCCCACGGTGAGGGTCGAAAAATTTAAAATGCTTATAACTCGCAATCTAATTTCGTAGTGCGGCCAAATTTTCTTTGGTAATTTATTATGAGACAGTGTTAATTTTTGGTGACGGGAGACCCCCCACGTTGAGGGTAGAAAAATTAAAAATGCTTATAAATCGCGATCTAATTTTCGTAATGCGTCCAAATTTTGTTTGGTGATTTATTATGAAACAGTGTTAATTTTTGGTGACAAGAGACCCCCCCTCCAATTTGAGGGTCGAAAAAGTTAAAATGCTTATAACTCGCGATCTAATTTTCGTAGCGCGGCCAAATTTTGTTTGATGATTTATTATGACACAGTGTTAATTTTTGCTGACAGGTGACCCCCCCACGTTAACGGTTAAAAAATTTAAAATGCTTATAACTCGCGATCTAATTTTCGTAGCGCGGCCAAACTTTGTTTGGTGATTTATTAGGAAACGGTGTCAATTTTTGGTGACAGGAGAACCCCCCCTCCTATTTGAAGGTCGAAAAATTTTAAATGCTTATAACTCGCGATCTAATTTTCGTAGCGCGGCCAAATTTTTTTTTTGGTAATTTATTATGAGACAGTGTTACTTTTGGTGACAGGTGACCCCCCACGTTCAGGATCGAAAAATTTAAAATGCTTATAACTCGCGATCTAATATTCGTAACGCGGCCAAATTTTGTTTGGTTATTTATTATGAGACAGTGTTAATTTTTCGTGACGGGAGACCCCCACGGTGAGGGTAGAAAAATTTAAAATGCTTATAACTCGCGATCTAATTTTCGTAGAGCGGCCAAACTTTGTTTGGTAGTTTATTATGAGAGAGTGTCAATATTTGGTGACAGGAGACCCCCCCCTCCAATTTGAGGGTCGAAAAAGTTAAAATGCTTATAACTCGCGATCTAATTTTCGTAGCGCGGCCAAATTTTGTTTGATGATTTGTTATGGCACAGTGTTAATTTTTGGTGACAGGAGATACCCAATGGGGAGGGTCGAAAAATTTTAAATGCTTATAACTCGCGATCTAATTTTCGTAGTGCGGCCAATTTTTGTTTGGTAATTCATTATGAGACTGTTACTTTTGGTAACAGGAGATCCCCCATGGTGCAGGTCGAAAAATTTAAAATGCTTATAACTCGCGATCTAATTTTCGTAGTGCGGCAAAATTTTGTTTGGTAATATATTATGAGACAGTGTAAATTTTTGGTGACGGGAGATACTTATGGGGAGGGTCGAAAAATTTAAAATGCTCATAACTGACGATCTAATTTTCGTAGTGCGGCCAAATTTTGTTTGGTAATTTATTATGAGACTGTTATTTTTGGTAACAGGAGATCCCCCATGGTGAGGGTCGAAAAAGTTAAAAAGCTTATAACTCGCGATCTAGTTTTCGTAGCGCGGCCAAATTTTGTTTGATGATTTATTATGACAGAGTGTTAATTTTTGGTGACAGGAGACCTCTCACGGTGAGGGTCGAAAAATTTAAAATGCTTATAACTCGCGATCAATTTTCGTAGCGCGGCCAAATTTTTTGGCAATTTATTAAGAGACAGTGTTAATTTTTGTTGACAGGAGATACTCATGGGGAGGGTCGAAAAATTTAAAATGCTTATAACTGACGATCTAATTTTCGTAGTGCGGCCAAATTTTGTTTGGTAATTTATTATGAGACTGTTACTTTTGGTGACAAGTGACCCCCCCACGTTGAGGGTCGAAAAATTTAAAATGCTTATAACTCGCGATCAATTTTCGTAGCGCGGCCAAATTTTGTTTGGCAATTTATTATGAGACAGTGTTAATTTTTGGTGACAGGAGATACCCCATGGGGAAGGTCGAAAAATTTAAAATGCTTATAACTCGCGATCTAATTTTCGTAGCGCGGCCAAATTTTGTCTGGTAATTTATGAGACAGTGTTAATTTTTGGTGACGGGAGACCCCCCCACGGTGAGGGTCGAAAAATTTAAAATGCTTATAACTCGCAATCTAATTTCGTAGTGTGGCCAAATTTTCTTTGGTAATTTATTATGAGACAGTGTTAATTTTTGGTGACGGGAGACCCCCCACGTTGAGGGTAGAAAAATTTAAAATGCTTATAAATCGCGATCTAATTTTCGTAACGCTGCTAAATTTTGTTTGGTGATTTATTATGAAACAGTGTTAATTTTTGGTGACAAGAGACCCCCCCCCCTCCAATTTGAGGGTCGAAAAAGTTAAAATGCTTATAACTCGCGATCTAATTTTCGTAGCGCGGCCAAATTTTGTTTGATGATTTATTATGACACAGTGTTAATTTTTGCTGACAGGTGACCCCCCACGTTAACGGTTAAAAAATTTAAAATGCTTATAACTCGCGATCTAATTTTCGTAGCGCTGCCAAACTTTGTTTGGTGATTTATTAGGAAACGGTGTTAATTTTTGGTGACAGGAGTACCCCCCCTCCAATTTGAAGGTCGAAAAATTTTAAATACTTATAACTCGCGATCTAATTTTCGTAGCGCGGCCAATTTTTTTTTTTGGTAATTTATTATGAGACAGTGTTAATTTTTGGTGACAGGAGATACCCCATGGGGAAGGTCGAAAAATTTAAAATGCTTATAACTCGCGATCTAATTTTCGTAGCGCGGCCAAATTTTGTCTGGTAATTTATTATGAGACAGTGTTAATTTTTGGTGACAGGTGACCCCCCACGTTCAGGGTCGAAAAATTTAAAATGCTTATAACTAGCGATCTAATATTCGTAACGCGGCCAAATTTTGTTTGGTAATTTATTATGAGACAGTGTTAATTTTTGGTGACGGGAGACCCCCACGGTGAGGGTAGAAAAATTTAAAATGCTTATAACTCGCGATCTAATTTTCGTAGCGCGGCCAAACTTTGTTTGGTAGTTTATTATGAGAGAGTGTCAATATTAGGTGACAGGAGACCCCCCCCCCAATTTGAGGGTCGAAAAAGTTAAAATGCTTATAAATCGCGATCTAATTTTCGTAACGCTGCCAAATTTTGTTTGGTGATTTATTATGAAACAGTGTTAATTTTTGGTGACAAGAGACCCCCCCCCTCCAATTTGAGGGTCGAAAAAGTTAAAATGCTTATAACTCGCGATCTAATTTTCGTAGCGCGGCCAAATTTTTTGATGATTTATCATCACACAATGTTACTTTTGGTGACAGGTGACCCCCCCCACGTTGAGGGTCGAAAAATTTAAAATGCTTATAACTCGCGATCTAATTTTCGTAACGCGGCCAAATTTTGTTTGGTGATTTATTATGAAACAGTGTTAATTTTTGGTGACAGGAGACCCCCCCCCCAATTTGAGGGTCGAAAAAGTTAAAATGCTTATAACTCGCGATCTAATTTTCGTAGCGCGTCCAAATTTTGTTTGATGATTTATTATGACAAAGTGTTAATTTTTGGTGACAGGAGACCTCCCACAGTGAGGGTCGAAAAATTTAAAATGCTTATAACTCGCGATCTACTTTTCGTATCGCGGCCAAATTTTGTTTGGTAATTTAATATGAGAGAGTGTTAATTTTTGGTGACAGGAGATACCCAATGGGGCGGGTCGAAAAATTTAAAATGCTTATAACTCGCGATCTAATTTTCGTAGTGCGGTAAAATTTTGTTTGGTAATTTATTATGAGACTGTTACTTTTGGTAACAGGAGATCCCCCATGGTGATGGTCGAAAAATTTAAAATGCTTATAACTCGCGATCAATTTTTGTAGCGCGGCCAAATTTTGTTTGGCAATTTATTATGAGAAAGTGTTAATTTTTGTTGACAGGAGATACTTATGGGGAGGGTAGAAAAATTTAAAATGCTTATAACTGACGATCTAATTTTCGTAGTGGGGCCAAATTTTGTTTGGTAATTTATTATGAGACTGTTACTTTTGGTGACAGGAGATCCCCCATGGTGAGGGTCGAAAAATTTAAAATGCTTATAACTCGCGATCTAATTTTCGTAGTGCGGCCAAATTTTGTTTGGTAATTTATTATGAGACAGTGTTAATTTTTGGTGACGGGAGACCCGCCACGGTGAGGGTAGAAAAATTTAAAATGCTTATAACTCGCGATCAATTTTCATAGCGCGGCCAAATTTTGTTTGGCAATTTATTATGAGACAGTGTTAATTTTTGGTGACAGGAGATACCCCATGGGGAGGGTCGAAAAATTTAAAATGCTTATAACTCGCGATCTAATTTTCGTAGCGCGGCCAAATTTTGTTTGGTAATTTATTATGAGACAGTGTTAATTTTTGGTGACGGGAGACCCCCCACGGTGAGGGTCAAAAATTTAAAATGCTTATAACTCGCGATCTAATTTTCGTAGCGCGGCCAAATTTTGTTTAGTAATTTATTATCAGACAGTGTTACTTTTGGTGACAAGAGACCCCCCTCCTTCCAATTTGAGGGTCGAAAAAGTTAAAATGCTTATAACTCGCGATCTAATTTTCGTAGCGCCGCCAAATTTTGTTTGATGATTTATTATGACACAGTGTTAATTTTTGGTGATAGGAGACCCCCCCCCTCATATTTGAGGGTCGAAAAAGTTAAAATGCTTCTAACTCGCGATCTAATTTTCGTAGCGCGGCCAAATTTTGCTTGGTGATTTATTATGACAGAGTGTTAATTTTTGGTGACAGGAGACCTCTCACGGTGAGGGTCAAAAAAATTAAAATGCTTATAACTCGCTATCAATTTTCGTAGCGCGGCCAAATTTTGTTTGGCAATTTATTATGAGACAGTGTTAATTTTTGGTGACAGGAGATACCCCATGGGGAAGGTCGAAAAATTTAAAATGCTTATAACTCGCGATCTAATTTTCGTAGTGCGGCCAAATTTTGTTTGGTAATTTATTATGAGACAGTGTTAATTTTTGGTGACGGGAGACCCGCCACGGTGAGGGTAGAAAAATTTAAAATGCTTATAAATCGCGATCTAATTTTCGTAGCTCGGCCAAATTTTGTTTGGTAATTTCTTATGAGACAGTGTTACTTTTGGTGACAAGTGACCCCCCACGTTGAGGGTCGAAAAATTTAAAATGCTTATAACTCGCGATCAATTTTCATAGCGCGGCCAAATTTTGTTTGGCAATTTATTATGAGACAGTGTTAATTTTTGGTGACAGGAGATACTTATGGGGAGGGTCGAAAAATTTAAAATGCTTATAACTGACGATCTAATTTTCGTAGTGGGGCCAAATTTTGTTTGGTAATTTATTATGAGACTGTTACTTTTGGTGACAGGAGATCCCCCATGGTGAGGGTCGAAAAATTTAAAATGCTTATAACTCGCGATCTAATTTTCGTAGTGCGGCCAAATTTTGTTTGGTAATTTATTATGAGACAGTGTTAATTTTTGGTGACGGGAGACCCGCCACGGTGAGGGTAGAAAAATTTAAAATGCTTATAACTCGCGATCAATTTTCATAGCGCGGCCAAATTTTGTTTGGCAATTTATTATGAGACAGTGTTAATTTTTGGTGACAGGAGATACCCCATGGGGAGGGTCGAAAAATTTAAAATGCTTATAACTCGCGATCTAATTTTCGTAGCGCGGCCAAATTTTGTTTGGTAATTTATTATGAGACAGTGTTAATTTTTGGTGACGGGAGACCCCCCACGGTGAGGGTCAAAAATTTAAAATGCTTATAACTCGCGATCTAATTTTCGTTGCGCGGCCAAATTTTGTTTAGTAATTTATTATCAGACAGTGTTACTTTTGGTGACAAGAGACCCCCCTCCTTCCAATTTGAGGGTCGAAAAAGTTAAAATGCTTATAACTCGCGATCTAATTTTCGTAGCGCCGCCAAATTTTGTTTGATGATTTATTATGACACAGTGTTAATTTTTGGTGATAGGAGACCCCCCCCCTCATATTTGAGGGTCGAAAAAGTTAAAATGCTTCTAACTCGCGATCTAATTTTCGTAGCGCGGCCAAATTTTGCTTGGTGATTTATTATGACAGAGTGTTAATTTTTGGTGACAGGAGACCTCTCACGGTGAGGGTCAAAAAAATTAAAATGCTTATAACTCGCTATCAATTTTCGTAGCGCGGCCAAATTTTGTTTGGCAATTTATTATGAGACAGTGTTAATTTTTGGTGACAGGAGATACCCCATGGGGAAGGTCGAAAAATTTAAAATGCTTATAACTCGCGATCTAATTTTCGTAGTGCGGCCAAATTTTGTTTGGTAATTTATTATGAGACAGTGTTAATTTTTGGTGACGGGAGACCCGCCACGGTGAGGGTAGAAAAATTTAAAATGCTTATAAATCGCGATCTAATTTTCGTAGCTCGGCCAAATTTTGTTTGGTAATTTCTTATGAGACAGTGTTACTTTTGGTGACAAGTGACCCCCCACGTTGAGGGTCGAAAAATTTAAAATGCTTATAACTCGCGATCAATTTTCATAGCGCGGCCAAATTTTGTTTGGCAATTTATTATGAGACAGTGTTAATTTTTGGTGACAGGAGATACACCATGGGGAGGGTCGAAAAATTTAAAATGCTTATAACTCGCGATCTAATTTTCGTAGCGCGGCCAAATTTTGTTTGGTAATTTATTATGCGACAGTGTTAATTTTTGGTGACGGGAGACCCCCCACGGTGAGGGTCAAAAATTTAAAATGCTTATAACTCGCGATCTAATTTTCGTAGCGCGGCCAAATTTTGTTTGGTGATTTATTAGGAAACGGTGTTAATTTTTGGTGACAGGAGAACCAACCCCCCTCCAATTTGAAGGTCGAAAAATTTTAAATGCTTATAACTCGCGATCTAATTTTCGTAGCGCGGCCAAATTTTTTTTTGGTAATTTATTATGAGACAGTGTTACTTTTGGTGACAGGTGACCCCCCAAGGTAAGGGTAGAAAAATTTAAAATTCTTATAACTCGCGATCTAATTTTCGTAGCGCGGCCAAACATTGTTTGGTAGTTTATTATGAGAGAGTGTCAATATTTGGTGACAGGAGACCCCCCCCCCAATTTGAGGGTCGAAAAAGTTAAAATGCTTATAACTCGCGATCTAATTTTCGTAGCGCGGCCAAATTTTGTATGGTGATTTATTATGAAACAGTGTTAATTTTTGGTGACAGGAGACCCCCCCCTCCAATTTGAGGGTCGAAAAAGTTAAAATGCTTATAACTCGCGATCTAATTTTCGTAGCGCGGCCAAATTTTGTTTGATGATTTATTATGACACAGTGTTATTTTTTGGTGACAGGAGACCTCTCACGGTGAGGGTCGAAAAATTTAAAATGCTTATAACTCGCTATCAATTTTCGTAGCGCGGCCAAATTTTTTGGCAATTTATTATGAGACAGTGTTATTTTTTGGTGACAGGAGATACCAAATGGGGAGGGTCGAAAAATTTTAAATGCTTATAACTCGCGATCTAATTTTCGTAGTGCGGCCAAATTTTAATTGGTAATTTATTATGAGACTGTTACTTTTGGTGACAGGAGATCCCCATGGTCAGGGTCGAAAAATTTAAAATACTTATAACTCGCGATCTAATTTTCGTAGCGCGGTCAAATTTTGTTTGGTAATTTCTTATGAGACAGTGTTACTTTTGGTGACAAGTGACCCCCCCCCCCCGTTGAGGGTCGAAAAATTTAAAATGCTTATAACTCGCGATCAATTTTCGTAGCGCGGCCAAATTTTGTTTGGCAATTTATTATGAGACAGAGTTAGTTTTTGGTGACAGGAGATACACCATGGGGAGGGTCGAAAAATTTAATATGCTTATAACTCGCGATCTAATTTTCGTAGCGCGGCCAAATTTTGTTTGGTAATTTATTATGAGACAGTGTTAATTTTTAGTGACGGGAGACCCCCCCACGGTGAGGGTCGAAAAATTTAAAATGCTTACAACTCGCAATCTAATTTTCGTAGAGCGGCCAAATTTTCTTTGGTACTTTATTATGAGACAGTGTTAATTTTCGGTGACGGGAGACCCCCCACGGTGAGGGTAGAAAAATTTAAAATGCTTATAACTCGCGATCTAATTTTCGTAGCGCGGCCAAATTTTGTTTGGTAATTTATTATGAGACAGTGTTAATTTTTGGTGACGGGAGACCCCCCCACGGTGAGGGTCGAAAAATTTAAAATGCTTATAACTCGCAATCTAATTTTCGTAGTGCGGCCAAATTTTCTTTGGTACTTTATTATGAGACAGTGTTAATTTTTGGTGACGGGAGACCCCCCACGTTGAGGGTATAGAAAATTAAAATGCTTATAACTCGCGATCTAATTTTCGTAGTGCGGCCAAATATTGTTTGGTAATTTATTATGAGACAGTGTTAATTTTTGTTGACGGGAGTCCCCCCACGGTGAGGGTAGAAAAATTTAAAATGCTTATAACTCGCGATCTAATTTTCGTAGCGCGGCCAAACTTTGTTTGGTAATTTATTATCAGACGTGTTAATTTTGGTGACAGGAGACCCCCAACGTTGAGAGTCGAAAAATTTAAAATGCTTAAAACTCGCGATCTAATTTTCGTAGTGCGGCCAAATTTTATTTGGTAATTTATTGCGAGACAGTGTTAATTTTTGGTGACGGGAGACCCCCCACGGTGAGGGTAGAAAAATTTTAAATGCTTATAACTCGCGATCATTTTTTGTAGCGCGGCCAAATTTTGTTTGGCAATTTATTATGAGACAGTGTTAATTTTTGGTGACAGGAGATACTCTATGGGGAGGGTCTAAAAATTTAAAATGCTTATAACTGGCGATCTAATTTTCGTAGTGCGGCCAAATTTTGTTTGGTAATTTATTATGAAACAGTGTTAGTTTTTGGTGACTTGAGACCCCCCACGGTGAGGGTAGAAAAATTTAAAATGCTTATAACTCGCGATCTACTTTTCGTATCGCGGCCAAATTTTGTTTGGTAATTTAATATGAGAGAGTGTTAATTTTTGATGACAGGAGAACCCCTAGGTGAGGGTCGAAAAATTTAAAATGCTTATAACTCGCGATCAACTTCCGTAGCGCGGCCAAATTTTGTTTGGCAATTTTATATGAGACAGTGTTAATTTTTCGTGACAGGAGATACCCAATGGGGCGGGTCGAAAAATTTAAAATGCTTATAACTCGCGATCTAATTTTCGTAGTGCGGTAAAATTTTGTTTGGTAATTTATTATGAGACTGTTACTTTTGGTAACAGGAGATCCCCCATGGTGTTGGTCGAAAAAATTAAAATGCTTATAACTTGCGATCCAATTTTCGTAGTGCGGCCAAATTTTGTTTGGTAATTTATTATGAGACAGTGTTAATTTTTGTTGACGGGAGACCCCCCACGGCGAGGGTAGAAAAATTTAAAATGCTTATAACTCGCGATCAATTTTTGTAGCGCGGCAAAATTTTGTTTGGCAATTTATTATGAGACAGTGTTAATTTTTGTTGACAGGAGATACTCATGGGGAGGGTCGAAAAATTTAAAATGCTTATAACTGACGATCTAATTTTCGTAGTGCGGCCAAATTTTGTTTGGTAATTTATTATGAGACTGTTACTTTTGGTGACAAGTGACCCCCCCACGTTGAGGGTCGAAAAATTTAAAATGCTTATAACTCGCGATCAATTTTCGTAGCGCGGCCAAATTTTGTTTGGCAATTTATTATGAGACAGTGTTAATTTTTGGTGACAGGAGATACCCCATGGGGAAGGTCGAAAAATTTAAAATGCTTATAACTCGCGATCTAATTTTCGTAGCGCGGCCAAATTTTGTCTGGTAATTTATGAGACAGTGTTAATTTTTGGTGACGGGAGACCCCCCCACGGTGAGGGTCGAAAAATTTAAAATGCTTATAACTCGCAATCTAATTTCGTAGTGTGGCCAAATTTTCTTTGGTAATTTATTATGAGACAGTGTTAATTTTTGGTGACGGGAGACCCCCCACGTTGAGGGTAGAAAAATTTAAAATGCTTATAAATCGCGATCTAATTTTCGTAACGCTGCCAAATTTTGTTTGGTGATTTATTATGAAACAGTGTTAATTTTTGGTGACAAGAGACCCCCCCCCCTCCAATTTGAGGGTCGAAAAAGTTAAAATGCTTATAACTCGCGATCTAATTTTCGTAGCGCGGCCAAATTTTGTTTGATGATTTATTATGACACAGTGTTAATTTTTGCTGACAGGTGACCCCCCACGTTAACGGTTAAAAAATTTAAAATGCTTATAACTCGCGATCTAATTTTCGTAGCGCTGCCAAACTTTGTTTGGTGATTTATTAGGAAACGGTGTTAATTTTTGGTGACAGGAGTACCCCCCCTCCAATTTGAAGGTCGAAAAATTTTAAATACTTATAACTCGCGATCTAATTTTCGTAGCGCGGCCAATTTTTTTTTTTTGGTAATTTATTATGAGACAGTGTTAATTTTTGGTGACAGGAGATACCCCATGGGGAAGGTCGAAAAATTTAAAATGCTTATAACTCGCGATCTAATTTTCGTAGCGCGGCCAAATTTTGTCTGGTAATTTATTATGAGACAGTGTTAATTTTTGGTGACAGGTGACCCCCCACGTTCAGGGTCGAAAAATTTAAAATGCTTATAACTAGCGATCTAATATTCGTAACGCGGCCAAATTTTGTTTGGTAATTTATTATGAGACAGTGTTAATTTTTGGTGACGGGAGACCCCCACGGTGAGGGTAGAAAAATTTAAAATGCTTATAACTCGCGATCTAATTTTCGTAGCGCGGCCAAACTTTGTTTGGTAGTTTATTATGAGAGAGTGTCAATATTTGGTGACAGGAGACCCCCCCCCAATTTGAGGGTCGAAAAAGTTAAAATGCTTATAAATCGCGATCTAATTTTCGTAACGCTGCCAAATTTTGTTTGGTGATTTATTATGAAACAGTGTTAATTTTTGGTGACAAGAGACCCCCCCCTCCAATTTGAGGGTCGAAAAAGTTAAAATGCTTATAACTCGCGATCTAATTTTCGTAGCGCGGCCAAATTTTTTGATGATTTATTATCACACAATGTTACTTTTGGTGACAGGTGACCCCCCCACGTTGAGGGTCGAAAAATTTAAAATGCTTATAACTCGCGATCTAATTTTCGTAACGCGGCCAAATTTTGTTTGGTGATTTATTATGAAACAGTGTTAATTTTTGGTGACAGGAGACCCCCCCCCCCAATTTGAGGGTCGAAAAAGTTAAAATGCTTATAACTCGCGATCTAATTTTCGTAGCGCGTCCAAATTTTGTTTGATGATTTATTATGACAAAGTGTTAATTTTTGGTGACAGGAGACCTCCCACAGTGAGGGTCGAAAAATTTAAAATGCTTATAACTCGCGATCTACTTTTCGTATCGCGGCCAAATTTTGTTTGGTAATTTAATATGAGAGAGTGTTAATTTTTGGTGACAGGAGATACCCAATGGGGCGGGTCGAAAAATTTAAAATGCTTATAACTCGCGATCTAATTTTCGTAGTGCGGTAAAATTTTGTTTGGTAATTTATTATGAGACTGTTACTTTTGGTAACAGGAGATCCCCCATGGTGATGGTCGAAAAATTTAAAATGCTTATAACTCGCGATCAATTTTTGTAGCGCGGCCAAATTTTGTTTGGCAATTTATTATGAGAAAGTGTTAATTTTTGTTGACAGGAGATACTTATGGGGAGGGTCGAAAAATTTAAAATGCTTATAACTGACGATCTAATTTTCGTAGTGGGGCCAAATTTTGTTTGGTAATTTATTATGAGACTGTTACTTTTGGTGACAGGAGATCCCCCATGGTGAGGGTCGAAAAATTTAAAATGCTTATAACTCGCGATCTAATTTTCGTAGTGCGGCCAAATTTTGTTTGGTAATTTATTATGAGACAGTGTTAATTTTTGGTGACGGGAGACCCGCCACGGTGAGGGTAGAAAAATTTAAAATGCTTATAAATCGCGATCTAATTTTCGTAGCTCGGCCAAATTTTGTTTGGTAATTTCTTATGAGACAGTGTTACTTTTGGTGACAAGTGACCCCCCACGTTGAGGGTCGAAAAATTTAAAATGCTTATAACTCGCGATCAATTTTCATAGCGCGGCCAAATTTTGTTTGGCAATTTATTATGAGACAGTGTTAATTTTTGGTGACAGGAGATACCCCATGGGGAGGGTCGAAAAATTTAAAATGCTTATAACTCGCGATCTAATTTTCGTAGCGCGGCCAAATTTTGTTTGGTAATTTATTATGAGACAGTGTTAATTTTTGGTGACGGGAGACCCCCCACGGTGAGGGTCAAAAATTTAAAATGCTTATAACTCGCGATCTAATTTTCGTAGCGCGGCCAAATTTTGTTTAGTAATTTATTATCAGACAGTGTTACTTTTGGTGACAAGAGACCCCCCTCCTTCCAATTTGAGGGTCGAAAAAGTTAAAATGCTTATAACTCGCGATCTAATTTTCGTAGCGCCGCCAAATTTTGTTTGATGATTTATTATGACACAGTGTTAATTTTTGCTGACAGGAGAACCAACCCCCCTCCAATTTGAAGGTCGAAAAATTTTAAATGCTTATAACTCGCGATCTAATTTTCTTAGCGCGGCCAAATTTTTTTTGGTAATTTATTATGAGATAGTGTTACTTTTGGTGACAGGTGACCCCCACGTTGAGGGTCGAAAAATTTAAAATGCTTATAACTCGCGATCTAATTTTCGTAACGCGGCCAAATTTTGTTTGGTGATTTATTATGAAACAGTGTTAATTTTTGGTGATAGGAGACCCCCCCCTCATATTTGAGGGTCGAAAAAGTTAAAATGCTTATAACTCGCGATCTAATTTTCGTAGCGCGGCCAAATTTTGCTTGGTGATTTATTATGACAGAGTGTTAATTTTTGGTGACAGGAGACCTCTCACGGTGAGGGTCAAAAAAATTAAAATGCTTATAACTCGCTATCAATTTTCGTAGCGCGGCCAAATTTTGTTTGGCAATTTATTATGAGACAGTGTTAATTTTTGGTGACAGGAGATACCCCATGGGGAAGGTCGAAAAATTTAAAATGCTTATAACTCGCGATCTAATTTTCGTAGTGCGGCCAAATTTTGTTTGGTAATTTATTATGAGACAGTGTTAATTTTTGGTGACGGGAGACCCGCCACGGTGAGGGTAGAAAAATTTAAAATGCTTATAAATCGCGATCTAATTTTCGTAGCTCGGCCAAATTTTGTTTGGTAATTTCTTATGAGACAGTGTTACTTTTGGTGACAAGTGACCCCCCACGTTGAGGGTCGAAAAATTTAAAATGCTTATAACTCGCGATCAATTTTCATAGCGCGGCCAAATTTTGTTTGGCAATTTATTATGAGACAGTGTTAATTTTAGGTGACAGG
The DNA here is from genome assembly GCA_964019185.1 of Maratus speculifer. Lineage (NCBI taxonomy): Eukaryota > Metazoa > Arthropoda > Arachnida > Araneae > Salticidae > Maratus > Maratus speculifer. The sequence goes on along the minus strand of OZ025293.1, from coordinate 8,853,085 downwards.
AGATACCCCATGGGGAGGGTCGAAAAATTTAAAATGCTTATAACTCGCGATCTAATTTTCGTAGCGCGGCCAAATTTTGTTTGGTAATTTATTATGCGACAGTGTTAATTTTTGGTGACGGGAGACCCCCCACGGTGAGGGTCAAAAATTTAAAATGCTTATAACTCGCGATCTAATTTTCGTAGCGCGGCCAAATTTTGTTTGGTGATTTATTAGGAAACGGTGTTAATTTTTGGTGACAGGAGAACCAACCCCCCTCCAATTTGAAGGTCGAAAAATTTTAAATGCTTATAACTCGCGATCTAATTTTCGTAGCGCGGCCAAATTTTTTTTTGGTAATTTATTATGAGACAGTGTTACTTTTGGTGACAGGTGACCCCCCAAGGTGAGGGTAGAAAAATTTAAAATTCTTATAACTCGCGATCTAATTTTCGTAGCGCGGCCAAACATTGTTTGGTAGTTTATTATGAGAGAGTGTCAATATTTGGTGACAGGAGACCCCCCCCCCAATTTGAGGGTCGAAAAAGTTAAAATGCTTATAACTCGCGATCTAATTTTCGTAGCGCGGCCAAATTTTGTTTGGTGATTTATTATGAAACAGTGTTAATTTTTGGTGACAGGAGACCCCCCCTCCAATTTGAGGGTCGAAAAAGTTAAAATGCTTATAACTCGCGATCTAATTTTCGTAGCGCGGCCAAATTTTGTTTGATGGTTTATTATGACACAGTGTTATTTTTTGGTGACAGGAGACCTCTCACGGTGAGGGTCGAAAAATTTAAAATGCTTATAACTCGCGATCAATTTTCGTAGCGCGGCCAAATTTTTTGGCAATTTATTATGAGACAGTGTTATTTTTTGGTGACAGGAGATACCCAATGGGGAGGGTCGAAAAATTTTAAATGCTTATAACTCGCGATCTAATTTTCGTAGTGCGGCCAAATTTTAATTGGTAATTTATTATGAGACTGTTACTTTTGGTGACAGGAGATCCCCATGGTCAGGGTCGAAAAATTTAAAATACTTATAACTCGCGATCTAATTTTCGTAGCGCGGTCAAATTTTGTTTGGTAATTTCTTATGAGACAGTGTTACTTTTGGTGACAAGTGACCCCCCCCCCCCGTTGAGGGTCGAAAAATTTAAAATGCTTATAACTCGCGATCAATTTTCGTAGCGCGGCCAAATTTTGTTTGGCAATTTATTATGAGACAGAGTTAGTTTTTGGTGACAGGAGATACACCATGGGGAGGGTCGAAAAATTTAATATGCTTATAACTCGCGATCTAATTTTCGTAGCGCGGCCAAATTTTGTTTGGTAATTTATTATGAGACAGTGTTAATTTTTAGTGACGGGAGACCCCCCACGGTGAGGGTCGAAAAATTTAAAATGCTTACAACTCGCAATCTAATTTTCGTAGAGCGGCCAAATTTTCTTTGGTACTTTATTATGAGACAGTGTTAATTTTCGGTGACGGGAGACCCCCCACGGTGAGGGTAGAAAAATTTAAAATGCTTATAACTCGCGATCTAATTTTCGTAGCGCGGCCAAATTTTGTTTGGTAATTTATTATGAGACAGTGTTAATTTTTGGTGACGGGAGACCCCCCCACGGTGAGGGTCGAAAAATTTAAAATGCTTATAACTCGCAATCTAATTTTCGTAGTGCGGCCAAATTTTCTTTGGTACTTTATTATGAGACAGTGTTAATTTTTGGTGACGAGAGACCCCCCACGTTGAGGGTATAGAAAATTAAAATGCTTATAACTCGCGATCTAATTTTCGTAGTGCGGCCAAATATTGTTTGGTAATTTATTATGAGACAGTGTTAATTTTTGGTGACGGGAGTCCCCCCACGGTGAGGGTAGAAAAATTTAAAATGCTTATAACTCGCGATCTAATTTTCGTAGCGCGGCCAAACTTTGTTTGGTAATTTATTATCAGACGTGTTAATTTTGGTGACAGGAGACCCCCAACGTTGAGAGTCGAAAAATTTAAAATGCTTAAAACTCGCGATCTAATTTTCGTAGTGCGGCCAAATTTTATTTGGTAATTTATTGCGAGACAGTGTTAATTTTTGGTGACGGGAGACCCCCCACGGTGAGGGTAGAAAAATTTTAAATGCTTATAACTCGCGATCATTTTTTGTAGCGCGGCCAAATTTTGTTTGGCAATTTATTATGAGACAGTGTTAATTTTTGGTGACAGGAGATACTCTATGGGGAGGGTCGAAAAATTTAAAATGCTTATAACTGGCGATCTAATTTTCGTAGTGCGGCCAAATTTTGTTTGGTAATTTATTATGAGAAAGTGTTAGTTTTTGGTGACTTGAGACCCCCCACGGTGAGGGTAGAAAAATTTAAAATGCTTATAACTCGCGATCTACTTTTCGTATCGCGGCCAAATTTTGTTTGGTAATTTAATATGAGAGAGTGTTAATTTTTGATGACAGGAGACCCCCCTAGGTGAGGGTCGAAAAATTTAAAATGCTTATAACTCGCGATCAACTTCCGTAGCGCGGCCAAATTTTGTTTGGCAATTTATTATGAGACAGTGTTAATTTTTCGTGACAGGAGATACCCAATGGGGCGGGTCGAAAAATTTAAAATGCTTATAACTCGCGATCTAATTTTCGTAGTGCGGTAAAATTTTGTTTGGTAATTTATTATGAGACTGTTACTTTTGGTAACAGGAGATCCCCCATGGTGTTGGTCGAAAAAATTAAAATGCTTATAACTTGCGATCCAATTTTCGTAGTGCGGCCAAATTTTGTTTGGTAATTTATTATGAGACAGTGTTAATTTTTGTTGACGGGAGACCCCCCACGGCGAGGGTAGAAAAATTTAAAATGCTTATAACTCGCGATCAATTTTTGTAGCGCGGCAAAATTTTGTTTGGCAATTTATTATGAGACAGTGTTAATTTTTGTTGACAGGAGATACTCATGGGGAGGGTCGAAAAATTTAAAATTCTTATAACTGACGATCTAATTTTCGTAGTGCGGCCAAATTTTGTTTGGTAATTTATTATGAGACTGTTACTTTTGGTGACAGGAGATCCCCCATGGTGAGAGTCGAAAAATTTAAAATGCTTATAACTCGCTATCTAATTTTCGTAGTGCGGCCAAATTTTGTTTGGTAATTTATTATGAGACAGTGTTAATTTTTGGTGACGGGAGACCCCCCACGGTGAGGGTCGAAAAATTTAAAATGCTTATAACTCGCAATCTAATTCCGTAGTGCGGCCAAATTTTCTTTGGTAATTTATTATGAGACAGTGTTAATTTTTGGTGACGGGAGACCCCCACGGTGAGGGTAGAAAAATTTAAAATGCTTATAAATCGCGATCTAATTTTCGTAACGCGGCCAAATTTTGTTTGGTGATTTAAAATGAAACAGTGTTAATTTTTGGTGACAAGAGACCCCTACCTCCAATTTGAGTGTCGAAAAAGTTAAAATGCTTATAACTCGCGATCTAATTTTCGTAGCGCGGCCAAATTTTGTTTGGTGATTTATTATGAAACAGTGTTAATTTTTGGTCACAAGAGACTCCCCCCCTCCAATTTGAGGGTCGAAAAAGTTAAAATGCTTATAAATCGCGATCTAAATTTCGTAGCGCGGCCAAATTTTGTTTGATGATTTATTATGACACAGTGTTAATTTTTGGTGACAGGAGACCTCTCACGGTGAGGGTAGAAAAATTTAAAATGCTTATAACTCGCGATCAATTTTCGTAGCGCGGCCAAATTTTGTTTGGCAATTTATTATGAGACAGTGTTAATTTTTGTGACAGGAGATACCCAATGGGGAGGGTCGACAAATTTTAAATGCTTATAACTCGCGATCTAATTTTCGTAGTGCGGCCAAATTTTGTTTAGTAATTTATTATGAGACTGTTACTTTTGGTAACAGGAGATCCTTCATGGTGAGGGTAGAAAAATTTAAAATGCTTATAACTCGCGATCTAATTTTCGTAGTGCGGCCAAATTTTGTTTGGTAATTTATTATGAGACAGTGTTAATTTTTGGTGACGGGAGACCCCCACGGTGAGGGTAGAAAAATTTAAAATGCTTATAACTCGCGATCTAATTTTCGTAGCGCGGCCAAACTTTGTTTGGTAGTTTATTATGAGACAGTGTTAATCTTTGGTGACAGGAGACCCCCAACGTTGAGGGTCGAAAAATTTAAAATGCTTATAACTCGCGATCTAATTTTCGTAGTGCGGCCAAATTTTGTTTGGTAATTTATTACGAGACAGTCTTAATTTTTGGTGACGGGAGAACCCCACGGTGAGGGTAGAAAAATTTTAAATGCTTATAACTCGCGATCAATTTTTGTAGCGCGGCCAAATTTTGTTTGGCAATTTATTATGAGGCAGTGTTAATTTTTAGTGACGGGAGACCCCCAACGTTGAGAGTCGAAAAATTTAAAATGCTTAAAATTTTCGATCTAATTTTCGTAGTTCGGCCAAATTTTGTTTGGTAATTTATTACGAGACAGTGTTAATTTTTGGTGACGGGAGACCCCCCAAGGTGAGGGTAGAAAAATTTAAAATGCTTATAACTCGCCATCTAATTTTCGTAGCGCGGCCATATTTTGTTTGGTAATTTATTATGAGACTGTTAATTTTTGATGACAGGAGACCCCCACGGTGAGGGTCGAAAAATTTTAAATGCTTATAAATCGCGATCTAATTTTCGTAGCTCGGCCAAATTTTGTTTGGTAATTTCTTATGAGAAAGTGTTAATTTTTGATGACAGGAGACCCCCACGGTGAGGGTCGAAAAATTTTAAATGCTTATAAATCGCGATCTAATTTTCGTAGCTCGGCCAAATTTTGTTTGGTAATTTATTATGAGGCAGTGTTAATTTTTAGTGACGGGAGATCCCCCATGGTGAGGGTAGAAAAATTTAAAATGCTTATAAATCGCGATCTAATTTTCGTAGCTCGGCCAAATTTTGTTTGGTAATTTCTTATGAGACAGTGTTACTTTTGGTGACAAGTGACCCCCCACGTTGAGGGTCGAAAAATTTAAAATGCTTATAACTCGCGATCAATTTTCATAGCGCGGCCAAATTTTGTTTGGCAATTTATTATGAGACAGTGTTAATTTTTGGTGACAGGAGATACCCCATGGGGAGGGTCGAAAAATTTAAAATGCTTATAACTCGCGATCTAATTTTCGTAGCGCGGCAAAATTTTGTTTGGTAATTTATTATGCGACAGTGTTAATTTTTGGTGACGGGAGACCCCCCACGGTGAGGGTCAAAAATTTAAAATGCTTATAACTCGCGATCTAATTTTCGTAGCGCGGCCAAATTTTGTTTGGTGATTTATTAGGAAACGGTGTTAATTTTTGGTGACAGGAGAACCAACCCCCCTCCAATTTGAAGGTCGAAAAATTTAAAATGCTTATAAATCGCGATCTAATTTTCGTAGCTCGGCCAAATTTTTTTTTGGTAATTTATTATGAGACAGTGTTACTTTTGGTGACAGGTGACCCTCCAAGGTGAGGGTAGAAAAATTTAAAATTCTTATAACTCGCGATCTAATTTTCGTAGCGCGGCCAAACATTGTTTGGTAGTTTATTATGAGAGAGTGTCAATATTTGGTGACAGGAGACCCCCCCCCCAATTTGAGGGTCGAAAAAGTTAAAATGCTTATAACTCGCGATCTAATTTTCGTAGCGCGGCCAAATTTTGTTTGGTGATTTATTATGAAACAGTGTTAATTTTTGGTGACAGGAGACCCCCCCCCTCCAATTTGAGGGTCGAAAAAGTTAAAATGCTTATAACTCGCGATCTAATTTTCGTAGCGCGGCCAAATTTTGTTTGATGATTTATTATGACACAGTGTTATTTTTTGGTGACAGGAGACCTCTCACGGTGAGGGTCGAAAAATTTAAAATGCTTATAACTCGCGATCAATTTTCGTAGCGCGGCCAAATTTTTTGGCAATTTATTATGAGACAGTGTTAATTTTTGGTGACAGGAGATACCCAATGGGGAGGGTCGAAAAATTTTAAATGCTTATAACTCGCGATCTAATTTTCGTAGTGCGGCCAAATTTTAATTGGTAATTTATTATGAGACTGTTACTTTTGGTAACAGGAGATCCCCCATGGTTAGGGTAGAAAAATTTAAAATGCTTATAACTCGCGATCTAATTTTCGTAGCGCGGCCAAACTTTGTTTTGTAGTTTATTATGAGACAGTGTTAATCTTTGGTTACAGGAGACCCCCAACGTTGAGGGTCAAAAAATTTAAAATGCTTATAACTCGCGATCTAATTTTCGTAGTGCGGCCAAATTTTGTTTGGTAATTTATTACGAGACAGTGTTAATTTTTGGTGACGGGAGAACCCCACGGTGAGTGTAGAAAAATTTAAAATGCTTATAACTCGCGATCAATTTTTGTAGCGCGGCAAAATTTTGTTTGGCAATTTATTATGAGACAGTGTTAATTTCTGGTGACAGGAGATACTCCATGGGGAGGGTCGAAAAATTTAAAATGCTTATTACTGGCGATCTAATTTTCGTAGTGCGGCCAAATTTTGTTTGGTAATTTATTATGAGACTGTTACTTTTGGTGACAGGAGATCCCCATGGTCAGGGTCGAAAAATTTAAAATACTTATAAGTCGCGATCTAATTTTCGTAGCGCGGTCAAATTTTGTTTGGTAATTTCTTATGAGACAGTGTTAATTTGGTGACAAGTGACCCCCCCCCCCCCACGTTGAGGGTCGAAAAATTTAAAATGCTTATAACTCGCGATCAATTTTCGTAGCGCGGCCAAATTTTGTTTGGCAATTTATTATGAGACAGAGTTAGTTTTTGGTGACAGGAGATACACCATGGGGAGGGTCGAAAAATTTAATATGCTTATAACTCGCGATCTAATTTTCGTAGCGCGGCCAAATTTTGTTTGGTAATTTATTATGAGACAGTGTTAATTTTTAGTGACGGGAGACCCCCCACGGTGAGGGTCGAAAAATTTAAAATGCTTACAACTCGCAATCTAATTTTCGTAGAGCGGCCAAATTTTCTTTGGTACTTTATTATGAGACAGTGTTAATTTTCGGTGACGGGAGACCCCCCACGGTGAGGGTAGAAAAATTTAAAATGCTTATAACTCGCGATCTAATTTTCGTAGCGCGGCCAAATTTTGTTTGGTAATTTATTATGAGACAGTGTTAATTTTTGGTGACGGGAGACCCCCCCACGGTGAGGGTCGAAAAATTTAAAATGCTTATAACTCGCAATCTAATTTTCGTAGTGCGGCCAAATTTTCTTTGGTACTTTATTATGAGACAGTGTTAATTTTTGGTGACGGGAGACCCCCCACGTTGAGGGTATAGAAAATTAAAATGCTTATAACTCGCGATCTAATTTTCGTAGTGCGGCCAAATATTGTTTGGTAATTTATTATGAGACAGTGTTAATTTTTGGTGACGGGAGTCCCCCCACGGTGAGGGTAGAAAAATTTAAAATGCTTATAACTCGCGATCTAATTTTCGTAGCGCGGCCAAACTTTGTTTGGTAATTTATTATCAGACGTGTTAATTTTGGTGACAGGAGACCCCCAACGTTGAGAGTCGAAAAATTTAAAATGCTTAAAACTCGCGATCTAATTTTCGTAGTGCGGCCAAATTTTGTTTGGTAATTTATTGCGAGACAGTGTTAATTTTTGGTGACGGGAGACCCCCCACGGTGAGGGTAGAAAAATTTTAAATGCTTATAACTCGCGATCATTTTTTGTAGCACGGCCAAATTTTGTTTGGCAATTTATTATGAGACAGTGTTACTTTTGGTGACAAGTGACCCCCCACGTTGAGGGTCGAAAAATTTAAAATGCTTATAACTGGCGATCTAATTTTCGTAGTGCGGCCAAATTTTGTTTGGTAATTTATTATGAGACAGTGTTAATTTTTGGTGACTTGAGACCCCCCACGGTGAGGGTAGAAAATTTTAAAATGCTTATAACTCGCGATCTACTTTTCGTATCGCGGCCAAATTTTGTTTGGTAATTTAATATGAGAGAGTGTTAATTTTTGATGACAGGAGACCCCCCTAGGTGAGGGTCGAAAAATTTAAAATGCTTATAACTCGCGATCAACTTCCGTTGCGCGGCCAAATTTTGTTTGGCAATTTATTATGAGACAGTGTTAATTTTTCGTGACAGGAGATACCCAATGGGGCGGGTCGAAAAATTTAAAATGCTTATAACTCGCGATCTAATTTTCGTAGTGCGGTAAAATTTTGTTTGGTAATTTATTATGAGACTGTTACTTTTGGTAACAGGAGATCCCCCATGGTGTTGGTCGAAAAAATTAAAATGCTTATAACTTGCGATCCAATTTTCGTAGTGCGGCCAAATTTTGTTTGGTAATTTATTATGAGACAGTGTTAATTTTTGTTGACGGGAGACCCCCCACGGCGAGGGTAGAAAAATTTAAAATGCTTATAACTCGCGATCAATTTTTGTAGCGCGGCAAAATTTTGTTTGGCAATTTATTATGAGACAGTGTTAATTTTTGTTGACAGGAGATACTCATGGGGAGGGTCGAAAAATTTAAAATGCTTATAACTGACGATCTAATTTTCGTAGTGCGGCCAAATTTTGTTTGGTAATTTATTATGAGACTGTTACTTTTGGTGACAGGAGATCCCCCATGGTGAGAGTCGAAAAATTTAAAATGCTTATAACTCGCTATCTAATTTTCGTAGTGCGGCCAAATTTTGTTTGGTAATTTATTATGAGACAGTGTTAATTTTTGGTGACGGGAGACCCCCCACGGTGAGGGTAGAAAAACATAAAATGCTTATAAATCGCGATCTAATTTTCGTAGCGCGGCCAAATTTTGTTTGGTAATTTCTTATGAGACAGTGTTACTTTTGGTGACAAGTGACCCCCCACGTTGAGGGTCGAAAAATTTAAAATGCTTATAACTCGCGATCAATTTTCGTAGCGAGGCCAAATTTTGTTTGGTAATTTATTATGAGACAGTGTTAATTTTTGGTGACAGGAGATACCCCATGGGGAGGGTCGAAAAATTTAAAATGCTTATAACTCGCGATCTAATTTTCGTAGCGCGGCCAAATTTTGTTTGGTAATTTATTATGAGACAGTGTTAATTTTTGTTGACGGGAGACCCCCCACGGTGAGGGTCAAAAATTTAAAATGCTTATAACTCGCGATCTAATTTTCGTAGCGCGGCCAAATTTTGTTTAGTAATTTATTATCAGACAGTGTTACTTTTGGTGACAAGAGACCCCCCTCCTTCCAATTTGAGGGTAAAAAAAGTTAAAATGCTTATAACTCGCGATCTAATTTTCGTAGCGCCGCCAAATTTTGTTTGATGATTTATTATGACACAGTGTTAATTTTTGCTGACAGGAGAACCAACCCCCCTCCAATTTGAAGGTCGAAAAATTTTAAATGCTTATAACTCGCGATCTAATTTTCTTAGCGCGGCCAAATTTTTTTTTGGTAATTTATTATGAGACAGTGTTACTTTTGGTGACAGGTGACCCCCACGTTGAGGGTCGAAAAATTTAAAATGCTTATAACTCGCGATCTAATTTTCGTAACGCGGCCAAATTTTGTTTGGTGATTTATTATGAAACAGTGTTAATTTTTGGTGACAGGAGACCCCCCCTCCAATTTGAGGGTCGAAAAAGTTAAAATGCTTATAACTCGCGATCTAATTTTCGTAGCGCGGCCAAATTTTGTTTGGTGATTTATTATGAAACAGTGTTAATTTTTGGTGACAGGAGACCCCCCCCTCCAATTTGAGGGTCGAAAAAGTTAAAATGCTTATAACTCGCGATCTAATTTTCGTAGCGCGGCCAAATTTTGTTTGATGATTTATTAGGACACAGTGTTATTTTTTGGTGACAGGAGACCTCTCACGGTGAGGGTCGAAAAATTTAAAATGCTTATAACTCGCGATCAATTTTCGTAGCGCGGCCAAATTTTTTGGCAATTTATTATGAGACAGTGTTATTTTTTGGTGACAGGAGATACCCAATGGGGAGGGTCGAAAAATTTTAAATGCTTATAACTCGCGATCTAATTTTCGTAGTGCGGCCAAATTTTAATTGGTAATTTATTATGAGACTGTTACTTTTGGTGACAGGAGATCCCCATGGTCAGGGTCGAAAAATTTAAAATACTTATAACTCGCGATCTAATTTTCGTAGCGCGGTCAAATTTTGTTTGGTAATTTCTTATGAGACAGTGTTACTTTTGGTGACAAGTGCCCCCCCCCCCACGTTGAGGGTCGAAAAATTTAAAATGCTTATAACTCGCGATCAATTTTCGTAGCGCGGCCAAATTTTGTTTGGCAATTTATTATGAGACAGAGTTAGTTTTTGGTGACAGGAGATACACCATGGAGAGGGTCGAAAAATTTAATATGCTTATAACTCGCGATCTAATTTTCGTAGCGCGGCCAAATTTTGTTTGGTAATTTATTATGAGACAGTGTTAATTTTTAGTGACGGGAGACCCCCCACGGTGAGGGTCGAAAAATTTAAAATGCTTACAACTCGCAATCTAATTTTCGTAGAGCGGCCAAATTTTGTTTGGTACTTTATTATGAGACAGTGTTAATTTTCGGTGACGGGAGACCCCCCACGGTGAGGGTAGAAAAATTTAAAATGCTTATAACTCGCGATCTAATTTTCGTAGCGCGGCCAAATTTTGTTTGGTAATTTATTATGAGACAGTGTTAATTTTTGGTGACGGGAGACCCCCCCACGGTGAGGGTCGAAAAATTTAAAATGCTTATAACTCGCAATCTAATTTTCGTAGTGCGGCCAAATTTTCTTTGGTACTTTATTATGAGACAGTGTTAATTTTTGGTGACGGTAGACCCCCCACGTTGAGGGTATAGAAAATTAAAATGCTTATAACTCGCGATCAATTTTCGTAGCGCGGCCAAATTTTGTTTGGCAATTTATTATGAGACAGAGTTAGTTTTTGGTGACAGGAGATACACCATGGAGAGGGTCGAAAAATTTAATATGCTTATAACTCGCGATCTAATTTTCGTAGCGCGGCCAAATTTTGTTTGGTAATTTATTATGAGACAGTGTTAATTTTTAGTAACGGGAGACCCCCCACGGTGAGGGTAGAAAAATTTAAAATGCTTATAACTCGCGATCTAATTTTCGTAGCGCGGCCAAACTTTGTTTGGTAATTTATTATCAGACGTGTTAATTTTGGTGACAGGAGACCCCCAACGTTGAGAGTCGAAAAATTTAAAATGCTTAAAACTCGCGATCTAATTTTCGTAGTGCGGCCAAATTTTGTTTGGTAATTTATTGCGAGACAGTGTTAATTTTTGGTGACGGGAGACCCCCCACGGTGAGGGTAGAAAAATTTTAAATGCTTATAACTCGCGATCATTTTTTGTAGCGCGGCCAAATTTTGTTTGGCAATTTATTATGAGACAGTGTTAATTTTTGGTGACAGGAGATACTCTGGGGAGGGTCGAAAAATTTAAAATGCTTATAACTGGCGATCTAATTTTCGTAGTGCGGCCAAATTTTGTTTGGTAATTTATTATGAGACAGTGTTAGTTTTTGGTGACTTGAGACCCCCCACGGTGAGGGTAGAAAAAATTAAAATGCTTATAACTCGCGATCTACTTTTCGTATCGCGGCCAAATTTTGTTTGGTAATTTAATATGAGAGAGTGTTAATTTTTGATGACAGGAAACCCCCCTAGGTGAGGGTCGAAAAATTTAAAATGCTTATAACTCGCGATCAACTTCCGTAGCGCGGCCAAATTTTGTTTGGCAATTTATTATGAGACAGTGTTAATTTTTCGTGACAGGAGATACCCAATGTGGCGGGTCGAAAAATTTAAAATGCTTATAACTCGCGATCTAATTTTCGTAGTGCGGTAAAATTTTGTTTGGTAATTTATTATGAGACTGTTACTTTTGGTAACAGGAGATCCCCCATGGTGTTGGTCGAAAAAATTAAAATGCTTATAACTTGCGATCCAATTTTCGTAGTGCGGCCAAATTTTGTTTGGTAATTTATTATGAGACAGTGTTAATTTTTGTTGACGGGAGACCCCCCACGGCGAGGGTAGAAAAATTTAAAATGCTTATAACTCGCGATCAATTTTTGTAGCGAGGCAAAATTTTGTTTGGCAATTTATTATGAGACAGTGTTAATTTTTGTTGACAGGAGATACTCATGGGGAGGGTCGAAAAATTTAAAATGCTTATAACTGACGATCTAATTTTCGTAGTGCGGCCAAATTTTGTTTGGTAATTTATTATGAGACTGTTACTTTTGGTGACAGGAGATCCCCCATGGTGAGAGTCGAAAAATTTAAAATGCTTATAACTCGCTATCTAATTTTCGTAGTGCGGCCAAATTTTGTTTGGTAATTTATTATGAGACAGTGTTAATTTTTGGTGACGGGAGACCCCCCACGGTGAGGGTAGAAAAACATAAAATGCTTATAAATCGCGATCTAATTTTCGTAGCGCGGCCAAATTTTGTTTGGTAATTTCTTATGAGACAGTGTTACTTTTGGTGACAAGTGACCCCCCACGTTGAGGGTCGAAAAATTTAAAATGCTTATAACTCGCGATCAATTTTCGTAGCGCGGCCAAATTTTGTTTGGTGATTTATTATGAAACAGTGTTAATTTTTGGTCACAAGAGACTCCCCCCCTCCAATTTGAGGGTCGAAAAAGTTAAAATGCTTATAACTCGCGATCTAAATTTCGTAGCGCGGCCAAATTTTGTTTGATGATTTATTATGACACAGTGTTAATTTTTGGTGACAGGAGACCTCTCACGGTGAGGGTAGAAAAATTTAAAATGCTTATAACTCGCGATCAATTTTCGTAGCGCGGCCAAATTTTGTTTGGCAATTTATTATGAGACAGTGTTAATTTTTTGTGACAGGAGATACCCAATGGGGAGGGTCGACAAATTTTAAATGCTTATAACTCGCGATCTAATTTTCGTAGTGCGGCCAAATTTTGTTTGGTAATTTATTATGAGACAGTGTTAATTTTTGGTGACGGGAGACCCCCACGGTGAGGGTAGAAAAATTTAAAATGCTTATAACTCGCGATCTAATTTTCGTAGCGCGGCCAAACTTTGTTTGGTAGTTTATTATGAGACAGTGTTAATCTTTGGTGACAGGAGACCCCCAACGTTGAGGGTCGAAAAATTTAAAATGCTTATAACTCGCGATCTAATTTTCGTAGTGCGGCCAAATTTTGTTTGGTAATTTATTACGAGACAGTGTTAATTTTTGGTGACGGGAGAACCCCACGGTGAGGGTAGAAAAATTTTAAATGCTTATAACTCGCGATCAATTTTTGTAGCGCGGCCAAATTTTGTTTGGCAATTTATTATGAGACAGTGTTAATTTCTGGTGACAGGAGATACTCCATGGGGAGGGTCGAAAAATTTAAAATGCTTATTACTGGCGATCTAATTTTCGTAGTGCGGCCAAATTTTGTCTGGTAATTTTTTATGAGACTGTTACTTTTGGTGACAGGAGATCCCCCATGGTGAGGGTCGAAAAATTTAAAATGCTTATAACTCGCGATCTAATTTTCGTAGCGCGGTCAAATTTTGTTTGGTAATTTGTTATGAGACAGTGTTACTTTTGGTGACAAGTGACCCCCCACTTTGAGGGCCGAAAAATTTAAAATGCTTATAACTCGCGATCAATTTTCGTAGCGCGGCCAAATTTTGTTTGGCAATTTATTATGAGACAGTGTTATTTTTTGGTGACAGGAGATACACCATCGGGAGGGTCGAAAAATTTAAAATGCTTATAACTCGCGATCTAATTTTCGTAGCGCGGCCAAATTTTGTTTGGTAATTTATTATGAGGCAGTGTTAATTTTTAGTGACGGGAGACCCCCAACGTTGAGAGTCGAAAAATTTAAAATGCTTAAAATTTTCGATCTACTTATCGTAGTTCGGCCAAATTTTGTTTGGTAATTTATTACGAGACAGTGTTAATTTTTGGTGACGGGAGACCCCCCAAGGTGAGGGTAGAAAAATTTAAAATGCTTATAACTCGCCATCTAATTTTCGTAGCGCGGCCATATTTTGTTTGGTAATTTATTATGAGACTGTTAATTTTTGATGACAGGAGACCCCCACGGTGAGGGTCGAAAAATTTTAAATGCTTATAAATCGCGATCTAATTTTCGTAGCTCGGCCAAATTTTGTTTGGTAATTTATTATGAGGCAGTGTTAATTTTTAGTGACGGGAGATCCCCCATGGTGAGGGTAGAAAAATTTAAAATGCTTATAAATCGCGATCTAATTTTCGTAGTTCGGCCAAATTTTGTTTGGTAATTTCTTATGAGACAGTGTTACTTTTGGTGACAAGTGACCCCCCACGTTGAGGGTCGAAAAATTTAAAATGCTTATAACTCGCGATCAATTTTCATAGCGCGGCCAAATTTTGTTTGGCAATTTATTATGAGACAGTGTTAATTTTTGGTGACAGGAGATACCCCATGGGGAGGGTCGAAAAATTTAAAATGCTTATAACTCGCGATCTAATTTTCGTAGCGCGGCCAAATTTTGTTTGGTAATTTATTATGCGACAGTGTTAATTTTTGGTGACGGGAGACCCCCCACGGTGAGGGTCAAAAATTTAAAATGCTTATAACTCGCGATCTAATTTTCGTAGCGCGGCCAAATTTTGTTTGGTGATTTATTAGGAAACGGTGTTAATTTTTGTGACAGGAGAACCAACCCCCCTCCAATTTGAAGGTCGAAAAATTTTAAATGCTTATAACTCGCGATCTAATTTTCGTAGCGCGGCCAAATTTTTTTTTGGTAATTTATTATGAGACAGTGTTACTTTTGGTGACAGGTGACCCCCCAAGGTGAGGGTAGAAAAATTTAAAATTCTTATAACTCGCGATCTAATTTTCGTAGCGCGGCCAAACATTGTTTGGTAGTTTATTATGAGAGAGTGTCAATATTTGGTGACAGGAGACCCCCCCCCCAATTTGAGGGTCGAAAAAGTTAAAATGCTTATAATTCGCGATCTAATTTTCGTAGCGCGGCCAAATTTTGTTTGGTGATTTATTATGAAACAGTGTTAATTTTTGGTGACAGGAGACCCCCCCCTCCAATTTGAGGGTCGAAAAAGTTAAAATGCTTATAACTCGCGATCTAATTTTCGTAGCGCGGCCAAATTTTGTTTGATGATTTATTATGACACAGTGTTATTTTTTGGTGACAGGAGACCTCTCACGGTGAGGGTCGAAAAATTTAAAATGCTTATAACTCGCGATCAATTTTCGTAGCGCGGCCAAATTTTTTGGCAATTTATTATGAGACAGTGTTAATTTTTGGTGAAAGGAGATACCCAATGGGGAGGGTCGAAAAATTTTAAATGCTTATAACTCGCGATCTAATTTTCGTAGTGCGGCCAAATTTTAATTGGTAATTTATTATGAGACTGTTACTTTTGGTAACAGGAGATCCCCCCATGGTTAGGGTAGAAAAATTTAAAATGCTTATAACTCGCGATCTAATTTTCGTAGCGCGGCCAAACTTTGTTTGGTAGTTTATTATGAGACAGTGTTAATCTTTGGTTACAGGAGACCCCCAACGTTGAGGGTCAAAAAATTTAAAATGCTTATAACTCGCGATCTAATTTTCGTAGTGCGGCCAAATTTTGTTTGGTAATTTATTACGAGACAGTGTTAATTTTTGGTGACGGGAGAACCCCACGGTGAGTGTAGAAAAATTTAAAATGCTTATAACTCGCGATCAATTTTCGTAGCGCGGCCAAATTTTGTTTGGCAATTTATTATGAGACAGTGTTAATTTTTTGTGACAGGAGATACCCAATGGGGAGGGTCGACAAATTTTAAATGCTTATAACTCGCGATCTAATTTTCGTAGTGCGGCCAAATTTTGTTTAGTAATTTATTATGAGACTGTTACTTTTGGTAACAGGAGATCCTTCATGGTGAGGGTAGAAAAATTTAAAATGCTTATAACTCGCGATCTAATTTTCGTAGTGCGGCCAAATTTTGTTTGGTAATTTATTATGAGACAGTGTTAATTTTTGGTGACGGGAGACCCCCACGGTGAGGGTAGAAAAATTTAAAATGCTTATAACTCGCGATCTAATTTTCGTAGCGCGGCCAAACTTTGTTTGGTAGTTTATTATGAGACAGTGTTAATCTTTGGTGACAGGAGACCCCCAACGTTGAGGGTCGAAAAATTTAAAATGCTTATAACTCGCGATCTAATTTTCGTAGTGCGGCCAAATTTTGTTTGGTAATTTATTACGAGACAGTGTTAATTTTTGGTGACGGGAGAACCCCACGGTGAGGGTAGAAAAATTTTAAATGCTTATAACTCGCGATCAATTTTTGTAGCGCGGCCAAATTTTGTTTGGCAATTTATTATGAGACAGTGTTAATTTCTGGTGACAGGAGATACTCCATGGTGAGGGTCGAAAAATTTAAAATGCTTATAACTCGCGATCTAATTTTCGTAGCGCGGTCAAATTTTGTTTGGTAATTTGTTATGAGACAGTGTTACTTTTGGTGACAAGTGACCCCCCACTTTGAGGGCCGAAAAATTTAAAATGCTTATAACTCGCGATCAATTTTCGTAGCGCGGCCAAATTTTGTTTGGCAATTTATTATGAGACAGTGTTATTTTTTGGTGACAGGAGATACACCATCGGGAGGGTCGAAAAATTTAAAATGCTTATAACTCGCGATCTAATTTTCGTAGCGCGGCCAAATTTTGTTTGGTAATTTATTATGAGGCAGTGTTAATTTTTAGTGACGGGAGACCCCCAACGTTGAGAGTCGAAAAATTTAAAATGCTTAAAATTTTCGATCTAATTTTCGTAGTTCGGCCAAATTTTGTTTGGTAATTTATTACGAGACAGTGTTAATTTTTGGTGACGGGAGACCCCCCAAGGTGAGGGTAGAAAAATTTAAAATGCTTATAACTCGCCATCTAATTTTCGTAGCGCGGCCATATTTTGTTTGGTAATTTATTATGAGACTGTTAATTTTTGATGACAGGAGACCCCCACGGTGAGGGTCGAAAAATTTTAAATGCTTATAAATCGCGATCTAATTTTCGTAACGCGGCCAAATTTTGTTTGGTGATTTATTATGAAACAGTGTTAATTTTTGGTGACAAGAGACCCCTACCTCCAATTTGAGTGTCGAAAAAGTTAAAATGCTTATAACTCGCGATCTAATTTTCGTAGCGCGGCCAAATTTTGTTTGGTGATTTATTATGAAACAGTGTTAATTTTTGGTCACAGGAGACCCCCCCTCCGATTTGAGGGTCGAAAAAGTTAAAATGCTTATAACTCGCGATCTAATTTTCGTAGCGCGGCCAAATTTTGTTTGATGATTTATTATGACACAGTGTTAATTTTTGGTGACAGGAGACCTCTCACGGTGAGGGTCGAAAAATTTAAAATGCTTATAACTCGCGATCAATTTTCGTAGCGCGGCCAAATTTTGTTTGGCAATTTATTATGAGACAGTGTTAATTTTTGGTGACGGGAGACCCCCACGGTGAGGGTAGAAAAAGTTAAAATGCTTATAACTCGCGATTTAATTTTCGTAGCGCGGCCAAATTTTGTTTGATGATTTATTATGACACAGTGTTAATTTTTGGTGACAGGAGATACCCAATGGGGAGGGTCGACAAATTTTAAATGCTTATAACTCGCGATCTAATTTTCGTAGTGCGGCCAAATTTTGTTTGGTAATTTATTATGAGACAGTGTTAATTTTTGGTGACGGGAGGCCCCCACGGTGAGGGTAGAAAAATTTAAAATGCTTATAACTCGCGATCTAATTTTCGTAGCGCGGCCAAACTTTGTTTGGTAGTTTATTATGAGACAGTGTTAATCTTTGGTGACAGGAGACCCCCAACGTTGAGGGTCGAAAAATTTAAAATGCTTATAACTCGCGATCTAATTTTCGTAGTGCGGCCAAATTTTGTTTGGTAATTTATTACGAGACAGTGTTAATTTTTGGTGACGGGAGAACCCCACGGTGAGGGTAGAAAAATTTAAAATGCTTATAACTCGCGATCAATTTTTGTAGCGCGGCCAAATTTTTTTTGGCAATTTATTATGAGACAGTGTTAATTTCTGGTGACAGGAGATACTCCATGGGGAGGGTCGAAAAATTTAAAATGCTTATAACTCGCGATCAATTTTCGTAACGCGGCCAAATTTTGTTTGGCAATTTATTATGAGACAGTGTTAATTTTTGGTGACAGGAGATACTCCATGGTGAGGGTCGAAAAATTTAAAATGCTTATAACTGGCGATCTAATTTTCGTAGTGCGGCCAAATTTTGTTTGGTAATTTATTATGAGACTGTTACTTTTGTTGACAGGAGATCCCCCATGGTGAGGGTCGAAAAATTTAAAATGCTTATAACTCGCGATCAATTTTCGTAACGCGGCCAAATTTTGTTTGGCAATTTATTATGAGACAGTGTTAATTTTTAGTGACGGGAGACCCCCCACGGTGAGGGTCAAAAAATTTAAAATGCTTATAACTCGCAATCTAATTTTCGTAGACCGGCCAAATTTTGTTTGGTAATTTATTATGAGACAGTGTTAATTTTTGGTGACGGGAGTCCCCCCACGGTGAGGGTAGAAAAAGTTAAAATGCTTATAACTCGCGATCTAGTTTTCGTAGCGCGGCCAAATTTTGTTTGATGATTTATTATGACACAGTGTTAATTTTTGGTGACAGGAGATACCCAATGGGGAGGGTCGACAAATTTTAAATGCTTATAACTCGCGATCTAATTTTCGTAGTGCGGCCAAATTTTGTTTGGTAATTTATTATGAGACAGTGTTAATTTTTGGTGACGGGAGACCCCCACGGTGAGGGTAGAAAAATTTAAAATGCTTATAACTCGCGATCTAATTTTCGTAGCGCGGCCAAACTTTGTTTGGTAGTTTATTATGAGACAGTGTTAATCTTTGGTGACAGGAGACCCCCAACGTTGAGGGTCGAAAAATTTAAAATGCTTATAACTCGCGATCAATTTTCGTAACGCGGCCAAATTTTGTTTGGCAATTTATTATGAGACAGTGTTAATTTTTGGTGACAGGAGATACTCCATGGTGAGGGTCGAAAAATTTAAAATGCTTATAACTGGCGATCTAATTTTCGTAGTGCGGCCAAATTTTGTTTGGTAATTTATTATGAGACTGTTACTTTTGTTGACAGGAGATCCCCCATAGTGAGGGTCGAAAAATTTAAAATGCTTATAACTCGCGATCAATTTTCGTAACGCGGCCAAATTTTGTTTGGCAATTTATTATGAGACAGTGTTAATTTTTAGTGACGGGAGACCCCCCACGGTAAGGGTCAAAAAATTTAAAATGCTTATAACTCGCAATCTAATTTTCGTAGACCGGCCAAATTTTGTTTGGTAATTTATTATGAGACAGTGTTAATTTTTGATGACAGGAGACCCCCACGGTGAGGGTCGAAAAATTTTAAATGCTTATAACTGGCGATCTAATTTTCGTAGTGCGGCCAAATTTTGTTTGGTAATTTATTATGAGACTGTTACTTTTGTTGACAGGAGATCCCCCATGGTGAGGGTCGAAAAATTTAAAATGCTTATAACTCGCGATCAATTTTCGTAACGCGGCCAAATTTTGTTTGGCAATTTATTATGAGACAGTGTTAATTTTTAGTGACGGGAGACCCCCCACG
Source organism: Maratus speculifer (assembly GCA_964019185.1). Taxonomy (NCBI): domain Eukaryota; kingdom Metazoa; phylum Arthropoda; class Arachnida; order Araneae; family Salticidae; genus Maratus; species Maratus speculifer. The sequence continues at coordinate 8,833,343 of OZ025293.1, read as the reverse complement.
GTGAGGGTCAAAAAATTTAAAATGCTTATAACTTGCAATCTAATTTTCGTAGACCGGCCAAATTTTGTTTGGTAATTTATTATGAGACAGTGTTAATTTTTGGTGACGGGAGTCCCCCCACGGTGAGGGTAGAAAAATTTAAAATGCTTATAACTCGCGATCTAATTTTCGTAGCGCGGCCAAACTTTGTTCGGTAATTTATTATGAGACAGTGTTAATTTTTGGTGACTTGAGACCCCCCCACGGTGAGGGTAGAAAAATTAAAAATGCTTATAACTCGCGATCTGCTTTTCGTATCGCGGCCAAATTTTGTTTGGTAATTTATTATGAGACTGTTACTTTTGGTGACAGGAGATCCCCCATGGTGAGAGTCGAAAAATTTAAAATGTTTATAACTCGCGATCTAATTTTCGTAGTGCGGCCAAATTTTGTTTGGTAATTTATTATGAGACAGTGTTAATTTTTGGTGACGGGAGACCCCCCACGGTGAGGGTAGAAAAATTTAAAATGCTTATAAATCGCGATCTAATTTTCGTAGCGCGGCCAAATTTTGTTTGGTAATTTCTTATGAGACAGTGTTACTTTTGGTGACAAGTGACCCCCCCACATTGAGGGTCGAAAAATTTAAAATGCTTATAACTCGCGATCAATTTTCGTAGCGCGGCCAAATTTTGTTTGGCAATTTATTATGAGACAGTGTTAATTTTTGGTGACAGGAGATACCCCATGGGGAGGGTCGAAAAATTTAAAATGCTTATAACTCGCGATCTAATTTTCGTAGCGCGGCCAAATTTTGTTTGGTAATTTATTATGAGACAGTGTTAATTTTTGGTGACGGGAGACCCCCCACGGTGAGGGTCGAAAAATTTAAAATGCTTATAACTCGCAATCTAATTTCGTAGTGCGGCCAAATTTTCTTTGGTAATTTATTATGAGACAGTGTTAATTTTTGGTGACGGGAGACCCCCACGGTGAGGGTAGAATAATTTAAAATGCTTATAAATCGCGATCTAATTTTCGTAACGCGGCCAAATTTTGTTTGGTGATTTATTATGAAACAGTGTTAATTTTTGGTGACAAGAGACCCCTACCTCCAATTTGAGTGTCGAAAAAGTTAAAATGCTTATAACTCGCGATCTAATTTTCGTAGCGCGGCCAAATTTTGTTTGGTGATTTATTATGAAACAGTGTTAATTTTTGGTCACAGGAGACCCCCCCTCCGATTTGAGGGTCGAAAAAGTTAAAATGCTTATAACTCGCGATCTAATTTTCGTAGCGCGGCCAAATTTTGTTTGATGATTTATTATGACACAGTGTTAATTTTTGGTGACAGGAGACCTCTCACGGTGAGGGTCGAAAAATTTAAAATGCTTATAACTCGCGATCAATTTTCGTAGCACGGCCAAATTTTGTTTGGCAATTTATTATGAGACAGTGTTAATTTTTGGTGACGGGAGACCCCCACGGTGAGGGTAGAAAAAGTTAAAATGCTTATAACTCGCGATTTAATTTTCGTAGCGCGGCCAAATTTTGTTTGATGATTTATTATGACACAGTGTTAATTTTTGGTGACAGGAGATACCCAATGGGGAGGGTCGACAAATTTTAAATGCTTATAACTCGCGATCTAATTTTCGTAGTGCGGCCAAATTTTGTTTGGTAATTTATTATGAGACAGTGTTAATTTTTGGTGACGGGAGACCCCCACGGTGAGGGTAGAAAAATTTAAAATGCTTATAACTCGCGATCTAATTTTCGTAGCGCGGCCAAACTTTGTTTGGTAGTTTATTATGAGACAGTGTTAATCTTTGGTGACAGGAGACCCCCAACGTTGAGGGTCGAAAAATTTAAAATGCTTATAACTCGCGATCAATTTTTGTAGCGCGGCCAAATTTTTTTTGGCAATTTATTATGAGACAGTGTTAATTTCTGGTGACAGGAGATACTCCATGGGGAGGGTCGAAAAATTTAAAATGCTTATAACTCGCGATCAATTTTCGTAACGCGGCCAAATTTTGTTTGGCAATTTATTATGAGACAGTGTTAATTTTTGGTGACAGGAGATACTCCATGGTGAGGGTCGAAAAATTTAAAATGCTTATAACTGGCGATCTAATTTTCGTAGTGCGGCCAAATTTTGTTTGGTAATTTATTATGAGACTGTTACTTTTGTTGACAGGAGATCCCCCATGGTGAGGGTCGAAAAATTTAAAATGCTTATAACTCGCGATCAATTTTCGTAACGCGGCCAAATTTTGTTTGGCAATTTATTATGAGACAGTGTTAATTTTTAGTGACGGGAGACCCCCCACGGTGAGGGTAAAAAAATTTAAAATGCTTATAACTCGCAATCTAATTTTCGTAGACCGGCCAAATTTTGTTTGGTAATTTATTATGAGACAGTGTTAATTTTTGGTGACGGGAGTCCCCCCACGGTGAGGGTAGAAAAAGTTAAAATGCTTATAACTCGCGATCTAGTTTTCGTAGCGCGGCCAAATTTTGTTTGATGATTTATTATGACACAGTGTTAATTTTTGGTGACAGGAGATACCCAATGGGGAGGGTCGACAAATTTTAAATGCTTATAACTCGCGATCTAATTTTCGTAGTGCGGCCAAATTTTGTTTGGTAATTTATTATGAGACAGTGTTAATTTTTGGTGACGGGAGACCCCCACGGTGAGGGTAGAAAAATTTAAAATGCTTATAACTCGCGATCTAATTTTCGTAGCGCGGCCAAACTTTGTTTGGTAGTTTATTATGAGACAGTGTTAATCTTTGGTGACAGGAGACCCCCAACGTTGAGGGTCGAAAAATTTAAAATGCTTATAACTCGCGATCAATTTTCGTAACGCGGCCAAATTTTGTTTGGCAATTTATTATGAGACAGTGTTAATTTTTGGTGACAGGAGATACTCCATGGTGAGGGTCGAAAAATTTAAAATGCTTATAACTGGCGATCTAATTTTCGTAGTGCGGCCAAATTTTGTTTGGTAATTTATTATGAGACTGTTACTTTTGTTGACAGGAGATCCCCCATAGTGAGGGTCGAAAAATTTAAAATGCTTATAACTCGCGATCAATTTTCGTAACGCGGCCAAATTTTGTTTGGCAATTTATTATGAGACAGTGTTAATTTTTGGTGACAGGAGATACTCCATGGTGAGGGTCGAAAAATTTAAAATGCTTATAACTGGCGATCTAATTTTCGTAGTCCGGCCAAATTTTGTTTGGTAATTTATTATGAGACTGTTACTTTTGTTGACAGGAGATCCCCCATGGTGAGGGTCGAAAAATTTAAAATGCTTATAACTCGCGATCAATTTTCGTAACGCGGCCAAATTTTGTTTGGCAATTTATTATGAGACAGTGTTAATTTTTAGTGACGGGAGACCCCCCACGGTGAGGGTCAAAAAATTTAAAATGCTTATAACTCGCAATCTAATTTTCGTAGACCGGCCAAATTTTGTTTGGTAATTTATTATGAGACAGTGTTAATTTTTGGTGACGGGAGTCCCCCCACGGTGAGTGTAGAAAAATTTAAAATGCTTATAACTCGCGATCTAATTTTCGTAGCGCGGCCAAACTTTGTTCGGTAATTTATTATGAGACAGTGTTAATTTTTGGTGACTTGAGACCCCCCCACGGTGAGGGTAGAAAAATTAAAAATGCTTATAACTCGCGATCTGCTTTTCGTATCGCGGCCAAATTTTGTTTGGTAATTTATTATGAGACAGTGTTAATTTTTGGTGACGGGAGACCCCCACGGTGAGGGTAGAAAAATTTAAAATGCTTATAACTCGCGATCTAATTTTCGTAGCGCGGCCAAACTTTGTTTGGTAGTTTATTATGAGACAGTGTTAATCTTTGGTGACAAAGAGACCCCCAACGTTGAGGGTCGAAAAATTTAAAATGCTTATAACTCGCGATCTAATTTTCGTAGTGCGGCCAAATTTTGTTTGGTAATTTATTACGAGACAGTGTTAATTTTTGGTGACGGGAGAACCCCACGGTGAGGGTAGAAAAATTTTAAATGCTTATAACTCGCGATCAATTTTTGTAGCGCGGCCAAATTTTGTTTGGCAATTTATTATGAGACAGTGTTAATTTCTGGTGACAGGAGATACTCCATGGTGAGGGTCGAAAAATTTAAAATGCTTATAACTCGCGATCTAATTTTCGTAGCGCGGTCAAATTTTGTTTGGTAATTTGTTATGAGACAGTGTTACTTTTGGTGACAAGTGACCCCCCACTTTGAGGGCCGAAAAATTTAAAATGCTTATAACTCGCGATCAATTTTCGTAGCGCGGCCAAATTTTGTTTGGCAATTTATTATGAGACAGTGTTATTTTTTGGTGACAGGAGATACACCATCGGGAGGGTCGAAAAATTTAAAATGCTTATAACTCGCGATCTAATTTTCGTAGCGCGGCCAAATTTTGTTTGGTAATTTATTATGAGGCAGTGTTAATTTTTAGTGACGGGAGACCCCCAACGTTGAGAGTCGAAAAATTTAAAATGCTTAAAATTTTCGATCTAATTTTCGTAGTTCGGCCAAATTTTGTTTGGTAATTTATTACGAGACAGTGTTAATTTTTGGTGACGGGAGACCCCCCAAGGTGAGGGTAGAAAAATTTAAAATGCTTATAACTCGCCATCTAATTTTCGTAGCGCGGCCATATTTTGTTTGGTAATTTATTATGAGACTGTTAATTTTTGATGACAGGAGACCCCCACGGTGAGGGTCGAAAAATTTTAAATGCTTATAAATCGCGATCTAATTTTCGTAACGCGGCCAAATTTTGTTTGGTGATTTATTATGAAACAGTGTTAATTTTTGGTGACAAGAGACCCCTACCTCCAATTTGAGTGTCGAAAAAGTTAAAATGCTTATAACTCGCGATCTAATTTTCGTAGCGCGGCCAAATTTTGTTTGGTGATTTATTATGAAACAGTGTTAATTTTTGGTCACAGGAGACCCCCCCTCCGATTTGAGGGTCGAAAAAGTTAAAATGCTTATAACTCGCGATCTAATTTTCGTAGCGCGGCCAAATTTTGTTTGATGATTTATTATGACACAGTGTTAATTTTTGGTGACAGGAGACCTCTCACGGTGAGGGTCGAAAAATTTAAAATGCTTATAACTCGCGATCAATTTTCGTAGCGCGGCCAAATTTTGTTTGGCAATTTATTATGAGACAGTGTTAATTTTTGGTGACGGGAGACCCCCACGGTGAGGGTAGAAAAAGTTAAAATGCTTATAACTCGCGATTTAATTTTCGTAGCGCGGCCAAATTTTGTTTGATGATTTATTATGACACAGTGTTAATTTTTGGTGACAGGAGATACCCAATGGGGAGGGTCGACAAATTTTAAATGCTTATAACTCGCGATCTAATTTTCGTAGTGCGGCCAAATTTTGTTTGGTAATTTATTATGAGACAGTGTTAATTTTTGGTGACGGGAGGCCCCCACGGTGAGGGTAGAAAAATTTAAAATGCTTATAACTCGCGATCTAATTTTCGTAGCGCGGCCAAACTTTGTTTGGTAGTTTATTATGAGACAGTGTTAATCTTTGGTGACAGGAGACCCCCAACGTTGAGGGTCGAAAAATTTAAAATGCTTATAACTCGCGATCTAATTTTCGTAGTGCGGCCAAATTTTGTTTGGTAATTTATTACGAGACAGTGTTAATTTTTGGTGACGGGAGAACCCCACGGTGAGGGTAGAAAAATTTAAAATGCTTATAACTCGCGATCAATTTTTGTAGCGCGGCCAAATTTTTTTTGGCAATTTATTATGAGACAGTGTTAATTTCTGGTGACAGGAGATACTCCATGGGGAGGGTCGAAAAATTTAAAATGCTTATAACTCGCGATCAATTTTCGTAACGCGGCCAAATTTTGTTTGGCAATTTATTATGAGACAGTGTTAATTTTTGGTGACAGGAGATACTCCATGGTGAGGGTCGAAAAATTTAAAATGCTTATAACTGGCGATCTAATTTTCGTAGTGCGGCCAAATTTTGTTTGGTAATTTATTATGAGACTGTTACTTTTGTTGACAGGAGATCCCCCATGGTGAGGGTCGAAAAATTTAAAATGCTTATAACTCGCGATCAATTTTCGTAACGCGGCCAAATTTTGTTTGGCAATTTATTATGAGACAGTGTTAATTTTTAGTGACGGGAGACCCCCCACGGTGAGGGTCAAAAAATTTAAAATGCTTATAACTCGCAATCTAATTTTCGTAGACCGGCCAAATTTTGTTTGGTAATTTATTATGAGACAGTGTTAATTTTTGGTGACGGGAGTCCCCCCACGGTGAGGGTAGAAAAAGTTAAAATGCTTATAACTCGCGATCTAGTTTTCGTAGCGCGGCCAAATTTTGTTTGATGATTTATTATGACACAGTGTTAATTTTTGGTGACAGGAGATACCCAATGGGGAGGGTCGACAAATTTTAAATGCTTATAACTCGCGATCTAATTTTCGTAGTGCGGCCAAATTTTGTTTGGTAATTTATTATGAGACAGTGTTAATTTTTGGTGACGGGAGACCCCCACGGTGAGGGTAGAAAAATTTAAAATGCTTATAACTCGCGATCTAATTTTCGTAGCGCGGCCAAACTTTGTTTGGTAGTTTATTATGAGACAGTGTTAATCTTTGGTGACAGGAGACCCCCAACGTTGAGGGTCGAAAAATTTAAAATGCTTATAACTCGCGATCAATTTTCGTAACGCGGCCAAATTTTGTTTGGCAATTTATTATGAGACAGTGTTAATTTTTGGTGACAGGAGATACTCCATGGTGAGGGTCGAAAAATTTAAAATGCTTATAACTGGCGATCTAATTTTCGTAGTGCGGCCAAATTTTGTTTGGTAATTTATTATGAGACTGTTACTTTTGTTGACAGGAGATCCCCCATAGTGAGGGTCGAAAAATTTAAAATGCTTATAACTCGCGATCAATTTTCGTAACGCGGCCAAATTTTGTTTGGCAATTTATTATGAGACAGTGTTAATTTTTAGTGACGGGAGACCCCCCACGGTAAGGGTCAAAAAATTTAAAATGCTTATAACTCGCAATCTAATTTTCGTAGACCGGCCAAATTTTGTTTGGTAATTTATTATGAGACAGTGTTAATTTTTGATGACAGGAGACCCCCACGGTGAGGGTCGAAAAATTTTAAATGCTTATAACTGGCGATCTAATTTTCGTAGTGCGGCCAAATTTTGTTTGGTAATTTATTATGAGACTGTTACTTTTGTTGACAGGAGATCCCCCATGGTGAGGGTCGAAAAATTTAAAATGCTTATAACTCGCGATCAATTTTCGTAACGCGGCCAAATTTTGTTTGGCAATTTATTATGAGACAGTGTTAATTTTTAGTGACGGGAGACCCCCCACGGTGAGGGTCAAAAAATTTAAAATGCTTATAACTTGCAATCTAATTTTCGTAGACCGGCCAAATTTTGTTTGGTAATTTATTATGAGACAGTGTTAATTTTTGGTGACGGGAGTCCCCCCACGGTGAGGGTAGAAAAATTTAAAATGCTTATAACTCGCGATCTAATTTTCGTAGCGCGGCCAAACTTTGTTCGGTAATTTATTATGAGACAGTGTTAATTTTTGGTGACTTGAGACCCCCCCACGGTGAGGGTAGAAAAATTAAAAATGCTTATAACTCGCGATCTGCTTTTCGTATCGCGGCCAAATTTTGTTTGGTAATTTATTATGAGACTGTTACTTTTGGTGACAGGAGATCCCCCATGGTGAGAGTCGAAAAATTTAAAATGTTTATAACTCGCGATCTAATTTTCGTAGTGCGGCCAAATTTTGTTTGGTAATTTATTATGAGACAGTGTTAATTTTTGGTGACGGGAGACCCCCCACGGTGAGGGTAGAAAAATTTAAAATGCTTATAAATCGCGATCTAATTTTCGTAGCGCGGCCAAATTTTGTTTGGTAATTTCTTATGAGACAGTGTTACTTTTGGTGACAAGTGACCCCCCCACATTGAGGGTCGAAAAATTTAAAATGCTTATAACTCGCGATCAATTTTCGTAGCGCGGCCAAATTTTGTTTGGCAATTTATTATGAGACAGTGTTAATTTTTGGTGACAGGAGATACCCCATGGGGAGGGTCGAAAAATTTAAAATGCTTATAACTCGCGATCTAATTTTCGTAGCGCGGCCAAATTTTGTTTGGTAATTTATTATGAGACAGTGTTAATTTTTGGTGACGGGAGACCCCCCACGGTGAGGGTCGAAAAATTTAAAATGCTTATAACTCGCAATCTAATTTCGTAGTGCGGCCAAATTTTCTTTGGTAATTTATTATGAGACAGTGTTAATTTTTGGTGACGGGAGACCCCCACGGTGAGGGTAGAATAATTTAAAATGCTTATAAATCGCGATCTAATTTTCGTAACGCGGCCAAATTTTGTTTGGTGATTTATTATGAAACAGTGTTAATTTTTGGTGACAAGAGACCCCTACCTCCAATTTGAGTGTCGAAAAAGTTAAAATGCTTATAACTCGCGATCTAATTTTCGTAGCGCGGCCAAATTTTGTTTGGTGATTTATTATGAAACAGTGTTAATTTTTGGTCACAGGAGACCCCCCCTCCGATTTGAGGGTCGAAAAAGTTAAAATGCTTATAACTCGCGATCTAATTTTCGTAGCGCGGCCAAATTTTGTTTGATGATTTATTATGACACAGTGTTAATTTTTGGTGACAGGAGACCTCTCACGGTGAGGGTCGAAAAATTTAAAATGCTTATAACTCGCGATCAATTTTCGTAGCGCGGCCAAATTTTGTTTGGCAATTTATTATGAGACAGTGTTAATTTTTGGTGACGGGAGACCCCCACGGTGAGGGTAGAAAAAGTTAAAATGCTTATAACTCGCGATTTAATTTTCGTAGCGCGGCCAAATTTTGTTTGATGATTTATTATGACACAGTGTTAATTTTTGGTGACAGGAGATACCCAATGGGGAGGGTCGACAAATTTTAAATGCTTATAACTCGCGATCTAATTTTCGTAGTGCGGCCAAATTTTGTTTGGTAATTTATTATGAGACAGTGTTAATTTTTGGTGACGGGAGACCCCCACGGTGAGGGTAGAAAAATTTAAAATGCTTATAACTCGCGATCTAATTTTCGTAGCGCGGCCAAACTTTGTTTGGTAGTTTATTATGAGACAGTGTTAATCTTTGGTGACAGGAGACCCCCAACGTTGAGGGTCGAAAAATTTAAAATGCTTATAACTCGCGATCTAATTTTCGTAGTGCGGCCAAATTTTGTTTGGTAATTTATTACGAGACAGTGTTAATTTTTGGTGACGGGAGAACCCCACGGTGAGGGTAGAAAAATTTAAAATGCTTATAACTCGCGATCAATTTTTGTAGCGCGGCCAAATTTTTTTTGGCAATTTATTATGAGACAGTGTTAATTTCTGGTGACAGGAGATACTCCATGGGGAGGGTCGAAAAATTTAAAATGCTTATAACTCGCGATCAATTTTCGTAACGCGGCCAAATTTTGTTTGGCAATTTATTATGAGACAGTGTTAATTTTTGGTGACAGGAGATACTCCATGGTGAGGGTCGAAAAATTTAAAATGCTTATAACTGGCGATCTAATTTTCGTAGTGCGGCCAAATTTTGTTTGGTAATTTATTATGAGACTGTTACTTTTGTTGACAGGAGATCCCCCATGGTGAGGGTCGAAAAATTTAAAATGCTTATAACTCGCGATCAATTTTCGTAACGCGGCCAAATTTTGTTTGGCAATTTATTATGAGACAGTGTTAATTTTTAGTGACGGGAGACCCCCCACGGTGAGGGTAAAAAAATTTAAAATGCTTATAACTCGCAATCTAATTTTCGTAGACCGGCCAAATTTTGTTTGGTAATTTATTATGAGACAGTGTTAATTTTTGGTGACGGGAGTCCCCCCACGGTGAGGGTAGAAAAAGTTAAAATGCTTATAACTCGCGATCTAGTTTTCGTAGCGCGGCCAAATTTTGTTTGATGATTTATTATGACACAGTGTTAATTTTTGGTGACAGGAGATACCCAATGGGGAGGGTCGACAAATTTTAAATGCTTATAACTCGCGATCTAATTTTCGTAGTGCGGCCAAATTTTGTTTGGTAATTTATTATGAGACAGTGTTAATTTTTGGTGACGGGAGACCCCCACGGTGAGGGTAGAAAAATTTAAAATGCTTATAACTCGCGATCTAATTTTCGTAGCGCGGCCAAACTTTGTTTGGTAGTTTATTATGAGACAGTGTTAATCTTTGGTGACAGGAGACCCCCAACGTTGAGGGTCGAAAAATTTAAAATGCTTATAACTCGCGATCAATTTTCGTAACGCGGCCAAATTTTGTTTGGCAATTTATTATGAGACAGTGTTAATTTTTGGTGACAGGAGATACTCCATGGTGAGGGTCGAAAAATTTAAAATGCTTATAACTGGCGATCTAATTTTCGTAGTGCGGCCAAATTTTGTTTGGTAATTTATTATGAGACTGTTACTTTTGTTGACAGGAGATCCCCCATAGTGAGGGTCGAAAAATTTAAAATGCTTATAACTCGCGATCAATTTTCGTAACGCGGCCAAATTTTGTTTGGCAATTTATTATGAGACAGTGTTAATTTTTGGTGACAGGAGATACTCCATGGTGAGGGTCGAAAAATTTAAAATGCTTATAACTGGCGATCTAATTTTCGTAGTCCGGCCAAATTTTGTTTGGTAATTTATTATGAGACTGTTACTTTTGTTGACAGGAGATCCCCCATGGTGAGGGTCGAAAAATTTAAAATGCTTATAACTCGCGATCAATTTTCGTAACGCGGCCAAATTTTGTTTGGCAATTTATTATGAGACAGTGTTAATTTTTAGTGACGGGAGACCCCCCACGGTGAGGGTCAAAAAATTTAAAATGCTTATAACTCGCAATCTAATTTTCGTAGACCGGCCAAATTTTGTTTAGTAATTTATTATGAGACAGTGTTAATTTTTGGTGACGGGAGTCCCCCCACGGTGAGTGTAGAAAAATTTAAAATGCTTATAACTCGCGATCTAATTTTCGTAGCGCGGCCAAACTTTGTTCGGTAATTTATTATGAGACAGTGTTAATTTTTGGTGACTTGAGACCCCCCCACGGTGAGGGTAGAAAAATTAAAAATGCTTATAACTCGCGAACTGCTTTTCGTATCGCGGCCAAATTTTGTTTGGTAATTTATTATGAGACTGTTACTTTTGGTGACAGGAGATCCCCCATGGTGAGAGTCGAAAAATTTAAAATGATTATAACTCGCGATCTAATTTTCGTAGTGCGGCCAAATTTTGTTTGGTAATTTATTATGAGACAGTGTTAATTTTTGGTGACGGGAGACCCCCCACGGTGAGGGTAGAAAAATTTAAAATGCTTATAAATCGCGATCTAATTTTCGTAGCGCGGCCAAATTTTGTTTGGTAATTTCTTATGAGACAGTGTTACTTTTGGTGACAAGTGACCCCCCCACATTGAGGGTCGAAAAATTTAAAATGCTTATAACTCGCGATCAATTTTCGTAGCGCGGCCAAATTTTGTTTGGCAATTTATTATGAGACAGTGTTAATTTTTGGTGACAGGAGATACCCCATGGGGAGGGTCGAAAAATTTAAAATGCTTATAACTCGCGATCTAATTTTCGTAGCGCGGCCAAATTTTGTTTGGTAATTTATTATGAGACAGTGTTAATTTTTGGTGACGGGAGACCCCCCACGGTGAGGGTCGAAAAATTTAAAATGCTTATAACTCGCAATCTAATTTCGTAGTGCGGCCAAATTTTCTTTGGTAATTTATTATGAGACAGTGTTAATTTTTGGTGACGGGAGACCCCCACGGTGAGGGTAGAATAATTTAAAATGCTTATAAATCGCGATCTAATTTTCGTAACGCGGCCAAATTTTGTTTGGTGATTTATTATGAAACAGTGTTAATTTTTGGTGACAAGAGACCCCTACCTCCAATTTGAGTGTCGAAAAAGTTAAAATGCTTATAACTCGCGATCTAATTTTCGTAGCGCGGCCAAATTTTGTTTGGTGATTTATTATGAAACAGTGTTAATTTTTGGTCACAGGAGACCCCCCCCTCCGATTTGAGGGTCGAAAAAGTTAAAATGCTTATAACTCGCGATCTAATTTTCGTAGCGCGGCCAAATTTTGTTTGATGATTTATTATGACACAGTGTTAATTTTTGGTGACAGGAGACCTGTCACGGTGAGGGTCGAAAAATTTAAAATGCTTATAACTCGCGATCAATTTTCGTAGCGCGGCCAAATTTTGTTTGGCAATTTATTATGAGACAGTGTTAATTTTTGGTGACGGGAGACCCCCACGGTGAGGGTAGAAAAATTTAAAATGCTTATAAATCGCGATCTAATTTTCGTAACGCGGCCAAATTTTGTTTGGTGATTTATTATGAAACAGTGTTAATTTTTGGTGACAACAGACCCCTACCTCCAATTTGAGTGTCGAAAAAGTTAAAATGCTTATAACTCGCGATCTAATTTTCGTAGCGCGGCCAAATTTTGTTTGGTGATTTATTATGAAACAGTGTTAATTTTTGGTCACAGGAGACCCCCCCTCCAATTTGAGGGTCGAAAAAGTTAAAATGCTTATAACTCGCGATCTAATTTTCGTAGCGCGGCCAAATTTTGTTTGATGATTTATTATGACACAGTGTTAATTTTTGGTGACAGGAGACCTCTCACGGTGAGGGTCGAAAAATTTAAAATGCTTATAACTCGCGATCAATTTTCGTAGCGCGGCCAAATTTTGTTTGGCAATTTATTATGAGACAGTGTTAATTTTTGGTGACGGGAGACCCCCACGGTGAGGGTAGAAAAGTTAAAATGCTTATAACTCGCGATCTAATTTTCGTAGCGCGGCCAAATTTTGTTTGATGATTTATTATGACACAGTGTTAATTTTTGGTGACAGGAGATACCCAATGGGGAGGGTCGACAAATTTTAAATGCTTATAACTCGCGATCTAATTTTCGTAGTGCGGCCAAATTTTGTTTGGTAATTTATTATGAGACAGTGTTAATTTTTGGTGACGGGAGACCCCCACGGTGAGGGTAGAAAAATTTAAAATGCTTATAACTCGCGATCTAATTTTCGTAGCGCGGCCAAACTTTGTTTGGTAGTTTATTATGAGACAGTGTTAATCTTTGGTGACAGGAGACCCCCAACGTTGAGGGTCGAAAAATTTAAAATGCTTATAACTCGCGATCTAATTTTCGTAGTGCGGCCAAATTTTGTTTGGTAATTTATTACGAGACAGTGTTAATTTTTGGTGACGGGAGAACCCCACGGTGAGGGTAGAAAAATTTAAAATGCTTATAACTCGCGATCAATTTTTGTAGCGCGGCCAAATTTTTTTTGGCAATTTATTATGAGACAGTGTTAATTTCTGGTGACAGGAGATACTCCATGGGGAGGGTCGAAAAATTTAAAATGCTTATTACTGGCGATCTAATTTTCGTAGTGCGGCCAAATTTTGTTTGGTAATTTATTATGAGACTGTTACTTTTGGTGACAAGTGACCCCCCACGTTGAGGGTCGAAAAATTTAAAATGCTTATAACTCGCGATCAATTTTCGTAGCGCGGCCAAATTTTGTTTGGCAATTTATTATGAGACAGTGTTATTTGTTGGTGACAGGAGATACACCATCGGGAGGGTCGAAAAATTTAAAATGCTTATTACTGGCGATCTAATTTTCGTAGTGCGGCCAAATTTTGTTTGGTAATTTATTATGAGGCAGTGTTAATTTTTGGTGACGGGAGACCCCCCACGATGAGGGTAGAAAAATTTAAAATGCTTATAACTCGCGATCTAATTTTTGTGTCACGGCCAAATTTTTTTGGTAGTTTAATATGAAAGAGTGTTAATTTTTGATAACAGGACACCCCCACGGTGAGGGTCGAAAAATTTTAAATGCTTATAACTCGCGATCAATTTTCGTATCGCGGCCAAATTTTGTTTTTTAATTTAATATGAGAGAGTGTTAACTTTTGATGACAGGAGACCCCCCCCACGGTGAGGGTAGAAAAATTTAAAATGCTTATAACTCGCGATCAATTTTTGTAGTGCGGCCAAATTTTGTTTGGTAATTTATTATGAAACTGTTACATTTGGTGACAGGAGATCCCCCATGGTGAGGGTCGAAAAATTTAAAATGCTTATAACTCGCGATCTAATTTTCGTAGTGCGGCCAAATTTTGTTTGGTAATTTATTATGAGACAGTGTTAATTTTTGGTGACAAGTGACCCCCCACGTTGAGTGTCGAATAATTTAAAATGCTTATAAATCGCGATCAATTTTCGTAGCGCGGCCAAATTTTGTTTGGCAATTTATTATGAGACAGTTTTAATTTTTGGTGACAGGAGATACCCCATGGGGAGGGTCGAAAAATTTAAAAAGCTTATAACTCGCGATCAATTTTTGTAGCGCGGCCAAATTTTGATTGGCAATTTATTATGAGACAGTGTTAATTTTTGGTGACGAGAGACCCCCTACGGTGAGGGTAGAAAAATTTAAAATGCTTATAAATCGCGATCTAATTTTCGTAGCGCGGCCAAATTTTGTTTGGTAATTTCTTATGAGACAGTGTTACTCTTGGTGACAAGTGACCCCCCACGTTGAGGGTCGAAAAATTTAAAATGCTTATAACTCGCGATCAATTTTCGTAGCGCGGCCAAATTTTGTTTGGCAATTTATTATGAGACAGTGTTAATTTTTGGTGACAGGAGACCCCCAACGTTGAGGGTAGGAAAATTGAAAATGCTTATAACTCGCGATCTAATTTTCGTAGCGCGGCCAAACTTTGTTCGGTAATTTATTATGAGACAGTGTTAATTTTTGGTGACTTGAGACCCCCCCACGGTGAGGGTAGAAAAATTAAAAATGCTTATAACTCGCGATCTGCTTTTCGTATCGCGGCCAAATTTTGTTTGGTAATTTATTATGAGACTGTTACTTTTGGTGACAGGAGATCCCCCATGGTGAGAGTCGAAAAATTTAAAATGTTTATAACTCGCGATCTAATTTTCGTAGTGCGGCCAAATTTTGTTTGGTAATTTATTATGAGACAGTGTTAATTTTTGGTGACGGGAGACCCCCCACGGTGAGGGTAGAAAAATTTAAAATGCTTATAAATCGCGATCTAATTTTCGTAGCGCGGCCAAATTTTGTTTGGTAATTTCTTATGAGACAGTGTTACTTTTGGTGACAAGTGACCCCCCCACATTGAGGGTCGAAAAATTTAAAATGCTTATAACTCGCGATCAATTTTCGTAGCGCGGCCAAATTTTGTTTGGCAATTTATTATGAGACAGTGTTAATTTTTGGTGACAGGAGATACCCCATGGGGAGGGTCGAAAAATTTAAAATGCTTATAACTCGCGATCTAATTTTCGTAGCGCGGCCAAATTTTGTTTGGTAATTTATTATGAGACAGTGTTAATTTTTGGTGACGGGAGACCCCCCACGGTGAGGGTCGAAAAATTTAAAATGCTTATAACTCGCAATCTAATTTCGTAGTGCGGCCAAATTTTCTTTGGTAATTTATTATGAGACAGTGTTAATTTTTGGTGACGGGAGACCCCCACGGTGAGGGTAGAATAATTTAAAATGCTTATAAATCGCGATCTAATTTTCGTAACGCGGCCAAATTTTGTTTGGTGATTTATTATGAAACAGTGTTAATTTTTGGTGACAAGAGACCCCTACCTCCAATTTGAGTGTCGAAAAAGTTAAAATGCTTATAACTCGCGATCTAATTTTCGTAGCGCGGCCAAATTTTGTTTGGTGATTTATTATGAAACAGTGTTAATTTTTGGTCACAGGAGACCCCCCCCTCCGATTTGAGGGTCGAAAAAGTTAAAATGCTTATAACTCGCGATCTAATTTTCGTAGCGCGGCCAAATTTTGTTTGATGATTTATTATGACACAGTGTTAATTTTTGGTGACAGGAGACCTCTCACGGTGAGGGTCGAAAAATTTAAAATGCTTATAACTCGCGATCAATTTTCGTAGCGCGGCCAAATTTTGTTTGGCAATTTATTATGAGACAGTGTTAATTTTTGGTGACGGGAGACCCCCACGGTGAGGGTAGAAAAATTTAAAATGCTTATAAATCGCGATCTAATTTTCGTAACGCGGCCAAATTTTGTTTGGTGATTTATTATGAAACAGTGTTAATTTTTGGTGACAAGAGACCCCTACCTCCAATTTGAGTGTCGAAAAAGTTAAAATGCTTATAACTCGCGATCTAATTTTCGTAGCGCGGCCAAATTTTGTTTGGTGATTTATTATGAAACAGTGTTAATTTTTGGTCACAGGAGACCCCCCCTCCAATTTGAGGGTCGAAAAAGTTAAAATGCTTATAACTCGCGATCTAATTTTCGTAGCGCGGCCAAATTTTGTTTGATGATTTATTATGACACAGTGTTAATTTTTGGTGACAGGAGACCTCTCACGGTGAGGGTCGAAAAATTTAAAATGCTTATAACTCGCGATCAATTTTCGTAGCGCGGCCAAATTTTGTTTGGCAATTTATTATGAGACAGTGTTAATTTTTGGTGACGGGAGACCCCCACGGTGAGGGTAGAAAAAGTTAAAATGCTTATAACTCGCGATCTAATTTTCGTAGCGCGGCCAAATTTTGTTTGATGATTTATTATGACACAGTGTTAATTTTTGGTGACAGGAGATACCCAATGGGGAGGGTCGACAAATTTTAAATGCTTATAACTCGCGATCTAATTTTCGTAGTGCGGCCAAATTTTGTTTGGTAATTTATTATGAGACAGTGTTAATTTTTGGTGACGGGAGACCCCCACGGTGAGGGTAGAAAAATTTAAAATGCTTATAACTCGCGATCTAATTTTCGTAGCGCGGCCAAACTTTGTTTGGTAGTTTATTATGAGACAGTGTTAATCTTTGGTGACAGGAGACCCCCAACGTTGAGGGTCGAAAAATTTAAAATGCTTATAACTCGCGATCTAATTTTCGTAGTGCGGCCAAATTTTGTTTGGTAATTTATTACGAGACAGTGTTAATTTTTGGTGACGGGAGAACCCCACGGTGAGGGTAGAAAAATTTAAAATGCTTATAACTCGCGATCAATTTTTGTAGCGCGGCCAAATTTTTTTTGGCAATTTATTATGAGACAGTGTTAATTTCTGGTGACAGGAGATACTCCATGGGGAGGGTCGAAAAATTTAAAATGCTTATTACTGGCGATCTAATTTTCGTAGTGCGGCCAAATTTTGTTTGGTAATTTATTATGAGACTGTTACTTTTGGTGACAAGTGACCCCCCACGTTGAGGGTCGAAAAATTTAAAATGCTTATAACTCGCGATCAATTTTCGTAGCGCGGCCAAATTTTGTTTGGCAATTTATTATGAGACAGTGTTATTTGTTGGTGACAGGAGATACACCATCGGGAGGGTCGAAAAATTTAAAATGCTTATTACTGGCGATCTAATTTTCGTAGTGCGGCCAAATTTTGTTTGGTAATTTATTATGAGGCAGTGTTAATTTTTGGTGACGGGAGACCCCCCACGATGAGGGTAGAAAAATTTAAAATGCTTATAACTCGCGATCTAATTTTTGTGTCACGGCCAAATTTTTTTGGTAGTTTAATATGAAAGAGTGTTAATTTTTGATAACAGGACACCCCCACGGTGAGGGTCGAAAAATTTTAAATGCTTATAACTCGCGATCAATTTTCGTATCGCGGCCAAATTTTGTTTTTTAATTTAATATGAGAGAGTGTTAACTTTTGGTGACAGGAGACCCCCCCCACGGTGAGGGTAGAAAAATTTAAAATGCTTATAACTCGCGATCAATTTTTGTAGTGCGGCCAAATTTTGTTTGGTAATTTATTATGAAACTGTTACATTTGGTGACAGGAGATCCCCCATGGTGAGGGTCGAAAAATTTAAAATGCTTATAACTCGCGATCTAATTTTCGTAGTGCGGCCAAATTTTGTTTGGTAATTTATTATGAGACAGTGTTAATTTTTGGTGACAAGTGACCCCCCACGTTGAGTGTCGAATAATTTAAAATGCTTATAAATCGCGATCAATTTTCGTAGCGCGGCCAAATTTTGTTTGGCAATTTATTATGAGACAGTTTTAATTTTTGGTGACAGGAGATACCCCATGGGGAGGGTCGAAAAATTTAAAAAGCTTATAACTCGCGATCAATTTTTGTAGCGCGGCCAAATTTTGATTGGCAATTTATTATGAGACAGTGTTAATTTTTGGTGACGAGAGACCCCCTACGGTGAGGGTAGAAAAATTTAAAATGCTTATAAATCGCGATCTAATTTTCGTAGCGCGGCCAAATTTTGTTTGGTAATTTCTTATGAGACAGTGTTACTCTTGGTGACAAGTGACCCCCCACGTTGAGGGTCGAAAAATTTAAAATGCTTATAACTCGCGATCAATTTTCGTAGCGCGGCCAAATTTTGTTTGGCAATTTATTATGAGACAGTGTTAATTTTTGGTGACAGGAGACCCCCAACGTTGAGGGTAGGAAAATTGAAAATGCTTATAACTCGCGATCTAATTTTCGTAGCGCGGCCAAACTTTGTTCGGTAATTTATTATGAGACAGTGTTAATTTTTGGTGACTTGAGACCCCCCCACGGTGAGGGTAGAAAAATTAAAAATGCTTATAACTCGCGATCTGCTTTTCGTATCGCGGCCAAATTTTGTTTGGTAATTTATTATGAGACTGTTACTTTTGGTGACAGGAGATCCCCCATGGTGAGAGTCGAAAAATTTAAAATGTTTATAACTCGCGATCTAATTTTCGTAGTGCGGCCAAATTTTGTTTGGTAATTTATTATGAGACAGTGTTAATTTTTGGTGACGGGAGACCCCCCACGGTGAGGGTAGAAAAATTTAAAATGCTTATAAATCGCGATCTAATTTTCGTAGCGCGGCCAAATTTTGTTTGGTAATTTCTTATGAGACAGTGTTACTTTTGGTGACAAGTGACCCCCCCACATTGAGGGTCGAAAAATTTAAAATGCTTATAACTCGCGATCAATTTTCGTAGCGCGGCCAAATTTTGTTTGGCAATTTATTATGAGACAGTGTTAATTTTTGGTGACAGGAGATACCCCATGGGGAGGGTCGAAAAATTTAAAATGCTTATAACTCGCGATCTAATTTTCGTAGCGCGGCCAAATTTTGTTTGGTAATTTATTATGAGACAGTGTTAATTTTTGGTGACGGGAGACCCCCCACGGTGAGGGTCGAAAAATTTAAAATGCTTATAACTCGCAATCTAATTTCGTAGTGCGGCCAAATTTTCTTTGGTAATTTATTATGAGACAGTGTTAATTTTTGGTGACGGGAGACCCCCACGGTGAGGGTAGAATAATTTAAAATGCTTATAAATCGCGATCTAATTTTCGTAACGCGGCCAAATTTTGTTTGGTGATTTATTATGAAACAGTGTTAATTTTTGGTGACAAGAGACCCCTACCTCCAATTTGAGTGTCGAAAAAGTTAAAATGCTTATAACTCGCGATCTAATTTTCGTAGCGCGGCCAAATTTTGTTTGGTGATTTATTATGAAACAGTGTTAATTTTTGGTCACAGGAGACCCCCCCCTCCGATTTGAGGGTCGAAAAAGTTAAAATGCTTATAACTCGCGATCTAATTTTCGTAGCGCGGCCAAATTTTGTTTGATGATTTATTATGACACAGTGTTAATTTTTGGTGACAGGAGACCTCTCACGGTGAGGGTCGAAAAATTTAAAATGCTTATAACTCGCGATCAATTTTCGTAGCGCGGCCAAATTTTGTTTGGCAATTTATTATGAGACAGTGTTAATTTTTGGTGACGGGAGACCCCCACGGTGAGGGTAGAAAAATTTAAAATGCTTATAAATCGCGATCTAATTTTCGTAACGCGGCCAAATTTTGTTTGGTGATTTATTATGAAACAGTGTTAATTTTTGGTGACAAGAGACCCCTACCTCCAATTTGAGTGTCGAAAAAGTTAAAATGCTTATAACTCGCGATCTAATTTTCGTAGCGCGGCCAAATTTTGTTTGGTGATTTATTATGAAACAGTGTTAATTTTTGGTCACAGGAGACCCCCCCTCCAATTTGAGGGTCGAAAAAGTTAAAATGCTTATAACTCGCGATCTAATTTTCGTAGCGCGGCCAAATTTTGTTTGATGATTTATTATGACACAGTGTTAATTTTTGGTGACAGGAGACCTCTCACGGTGAGGGTCGAAAAATTTAAAATGCTTATAACTCGCGATCAATTTTCGTAGCGCGGCCAAATTTTGTTTGGCAATTTATTATGAGACAGTGTTAATTTTTGGTGACGGGAGACCCCCACGGTGAGGGTAGAAAAAGTTAAAATGCTTATAACTCGCGATCTAATTTTCGTAGCGCGGCCAAATTTTGTTTGATGATTTATTATGACACAGTGTTAATTTTTGGTGACAGGAGATACCCAATGGGGAGGGTCGACAAATTTTAAATGCTTATAACTCGCGATCTAATTTTCGTAGTGCGGCCAAATTTTGTTTGGTAATTTATTATGAGACAGTGTTAATTTTTGGTGACGGGAGACCCCCACGGTGAGGGTAGAAAAATTTAAAATGCTTATAACTCGCGATCTAATTTTCGTAGCGCGGCCAAACTTTGTTTGGTAGTTTATTATGAGACAGTGTTAATCTTTGGTGACAGGAGACCCCCAACGTTGAGGGTCGAAAATACTTATAACTCGCGATCTAATTTTCGTAGTGCGGCCAAATTTTGTTTGGTAATTTATTACGAGACAGTGTTAATTTTTGGTGACGGGAGAACCCCACGGTGAGGGTAGAAAAATTTAAAATGCTTATAACTCGCGATCAATTTTTGTAGCGCGGCCAAATTTTTTTTGGCAATTTATTATGAGACAGTGTTAATTTCTGGTGACAGGAGATACTCCATGGGGAGGGTCGAAAAATTTAAAATGCTTATTACTGGCGATATAATTTTCGTAGTGCGGCCAAATTTTGTTTGGTAATTTATTATGAGACTGTTACTTTTGGTGACAAGTGACCCCCCACGTTGAGGGTCGAAAAATTTAAAATGCTTATAACTCGCGATCAATTTTCGTAGCGCGGCCAAATTTTGTTTGGCAATTTATTATGAGACAGTGTTATTTTTTGGTGACAGGAGATACACCATCGGGAGGGTCGAAAAATTTAAAATGCTTATTACTGGCGATCTAATTTTCGTAGTGCGGCCAAATTTTGTTTGGTAATTTATTATGAGGCAGTGTTAATTTTTGGTGACGGGAGACCCCCCACGGTGAGGGTAGAAAAATTTAAAATGCTTATAACTCTCGATCTAATTTTTGTATCACGGCCAAATTTTTTTGGTAGTTTAATATGAAAGAGTGTTAATTTTTGATGACAGGACACCCCCACGGTGAGGGTCGAAAAATTTTAAATGCTTATAACTCGCGATCAATTTTCGTATCGCGGCCAAATTTTGTTTTTTAATTTAATATGAGAGAGTGTTAACTTTTGATGACAGGAGACCCCCCCCACGGTGAGGGTAGAAAAATTTAAAATGCTTATAACTCGCGATCTAATTTTCGTAGCGCGGCCAAACTTTGTTTGGTAATTTATTATGAGACAGTGTTAATTTTTGGTGACAGGAGACCCCCAACGTTGAGGGTCGAAAAATTGAAAATGCTTATAACTCGCGATCTAATTTTCGTAGCGCGGCCAAATTTTGTTTGGTAATTTCTTATGAGACAGTGTTACTTTTGGTGACAAGTGAAACCCCCACATTGAGAGTCGAAAAATTTAAAATGCTTATAACTCGCGATCAATTTTCGTAGCGCGGCCAAATTTTGTTTGGCAATTTATTATGAGACAGTGTTAATTTTTGGTGACAGGAGATACCCCATGGGGAGGGTCGAAAAATTTAAAATGCTTATAACTCGCGATCTAATTTTCGTAGCGCGGCCAAATTTTGTTTGGTAATTTATTATGAGACAGTGTTAATTTTTGGTGACGGGAGACCCCCCACGGTGAGGGTCGAAAAATTTAAAATGCTTATAACTCGCAATCTAATTTCGTAGTGCGGCCAAATTTTCTTTGGTAATTTATTATGAGACAGTGTTAATTTTTGGTGACGGGAGACCCCCACGGTGAGGGTAGAATAATTTAAAATGCTTATAAATCGCGATCTAATTTTCGTAACGCGGCCAAATTTTGTTTGGTGATTTATTATGAAACAGTGTTAATTTTTGGTGACAAGAGACCCCTACCTCCAATTTGAGTGTCGAAAAAGTTAAAATGCTTATAACTCGCGATCTAATTTTCGTAGCGCGGCCAAATTTTGTTTGGTGATTTATTATGAAACAGTGTTAATTTTTGGTCACAGGAGACCCCCCAGTCCGATTTGAGGGTCGAAAAAGTTAAAATGCTTATAACTCGCGATCTAATTTTCGTAGCGCGGCCAAATTTTGTTTGATGATTTATTATGACACAGTGTTAATTTTTGGTGACAGGAGACCTCTCACGGTGAGGGTCGAAAAATTTAAAATGCTTATAACTCGCGATCAATTTTCGTAGCGCGGCCAAATTTTGTTTGGCAATTTATTATGAGACAGTGTTAATTTTTGGTGACGGGAGACCCCCACGGTGAGGGTAGAAAAATTTAAAATGCTTATAAATCGCGATCTAATTTTCGTAACGCGGCCAAATTTTGTTTGGTGATTTATTATGAAACAGTGTTAATTTTTGGTGAAAAGAGACCCCTACCTCCAATTTGAGTGTCGAAAAAGTTAAAATGCTTATAACTCGCGATCTAATTTTCGTAGTGCGGCCAAATTTTGTTTGGTAATTTATTATGAGACAGTGTTAATTTTTGGTGACGGGAGACCCCCACGGTGAGGGTAGAAAAATTTAAAATGCTTATAACTCGCGATCTAATTTTCGTAGCGCGGCCAAACTTTGTTTGGTAGTTTATTATGAGACAGTGTTAATCTTTGGTGACAGGAGACCCCCAACGTTGAGGGTCGAAAAATTTAAAATGCTTATAACTCGCGATCTAATTTTCGTAGTGCGGCCAAATTTTGTTTGGTAATTTATTACGAGACAGTGTTAATTTTTGGTGACGGGAGAACCCCACGGTGAGGGTAGAAAAATTTAAAATGCTTATAACTCGCGATCAATTTTTGTAGCGCGGCCAAATTTTTTTTGGCAATTTATTATGAGACAGTGTTAATTTCTGGTGACAGGAGATACTCCATGGGGAGGGTCGAAAAATTTAAAATGCTTATTACTGGCGATATAATTTTCGTAGTGCGGCCAAATTTTGTTTGGTAATTTATTATGAGACTGTTACTTTTGGTGACAAGTGACCCCCCACGTTGAGGGTCGAAAAATTTAAAATGCTTATAACTCGCGATCAATTTTCGTAGCGCGGCCAAATTTTGTTTGGCAATTTATTATGAGACAGTGTTATTTTTTGGTGACAGGAGATACACCATCGGGAGGGTCGAAAAATTTAAAATGCTTATTACTGGCGATCTAATTTTCGTAGTGCGGCCAAATTTTGTTTGGTAATTTATTATGAGACAGTGTTAATTTTTGGTGACGGGAGACCCCCCACGGTGAGGGTAGAAAAATTTAAAATGCTTATAACTCGCGATCTAATTTTTGTATCACGGCCAAATTTTTTTGGTAGTTTAATATGAAAGAGTGTTAATTTTTGATGACAGGACACCCCCACGGTGAGGGTCGAAAAATTTTAAATGCTTATAACTCGCGATCAATTTTCGTATCGCGGCCAAATTTTGTTTTTTAATTTAATATGAGAGAGTGTTAACTTTTGATGACAGGAGACCCCCCCCCACGGTGAGGGTAGAAAAATTTAAAATGCTTATAACTCGCGATCTAATTTTCGTAGCGCGGCCAAACTTTGTTTGGTAATTTATTATGAGACAGTGTTAATTTTTGGTGACAGGAGACCCCCAACGTTGAGGGTCGAAAAATTGAAAATGCTTATAACTCGCGATCTAATTTTCGTAGTGCGGCCAAATTTTGTTTGGTAATTTATTACGAGACAGTGTTAATTTTTGGTGACGGGTGACCCCCCACGGTGAGGGTAGAAAAATTTAAAATACTTATAACTCGCGATCAATTTTTGTAGTGCGGCCAAATTTTGTTTGGTAATTTATTATGAAACTGTTACATTTGGTGACAGGAGATCCCCCATGGTGAGGGTCGAAAAATTTAAAATGCTTATAACTCGCGATCTAATTTTCGTAGTGCGGCCAAATTTTGTTTGGTAATTTATTATGAGACAGTGTTAATTTTTGGTGACAAGTGACCCCCCACGTTGAGTGTCGAATAATTTAAAATGCTTATAAATCGCGATCAATTTTCGTAGCGCGGCCAAATTTTGTTTGGCAATTTATTATGAGACAGTTTTAATTTTTGGTGACAGGAGATACCCCATGGGGAGGGTCGAAAAATTTAAAAAGCTTATAACTCGCGATCAATTTTTGTAGCGCGGCCAAATTTTGTTTGGCAATTTATTATGAGACAGTGTTAATTTTTGGTGACAGGAGACCCCCAACGTTGAGGGTAGGAAAATTGAAAATGCTTATAACTCGCGATCTAATTTTCGTAGCGCGGCCAAATTTTGTTTGTTAATTTATTATGAGACAGTGTTACTTTTGGTGACAGGTGACCCCCCACGTTAACGGTTGAAAAATTTAAAATGCTTATAAGTCGCGATCTAATTTTCGTAGCGCGGCCAAACTTTGTTTGGTGATTTATTAGGAAACAGTGTTAATTTTTGGTGACAGGAGAACCCCCCCCCCTCCAAATTGAAGGTCGAAAAAGTTAAAATGCTTATAACTCGCGATCTAATTTTCGTAGAGCGGCCAAATTTTGTATGATGATTTATTATGACCAGTGTTAGTTTTCGGTGACAGAAGACCCCTCACGGTGAGGGTCGAAAACTTTAAAATGCTTATAACTCGCGATCTAATTTTTGTATCACGGCCAAATTTTGTTTGGTAATTTAATATGAGAGAGTGTTAATTTTTGATGACAGGAGACCCCCACGGTGAGGATCGAAAAATTTTAAATGCTTATAACTCGCGATCAATTTTCGTAGCGCGGCCAAATTTTGTTTGGTAATTTATTATGAGACAGTGTTAATTTTTGGTGGCAGGAAATATCCAATGGGGAGGGTGGAAAAATTTAAAATGCTTATTACTGGCGATCTAATTTTCGTATTACGGCCAAATTTTGTTTGGTAATTTATTATGAGACTGTTACTTTTGGTAACAGGAGATCCCCCATGGTGAGGATCGAAAAATTTAAAATGCTTATAACTCGCGATCTAATTATTGTATCACGGCCAAATTTTTTTGGTAGTTTAATATGAGAGAGTGTTAATTTTTGATGACAGGAGACCCCCACGGTGAGGGTCGAAAAATTTTAAATGCTTATAACTCGCGATCAATTTTCGTATCGCGGCCAAATTTTGTTTTTTAATTTAATATGAGAGAGTGTTAATTTTTGATGACAGGAGACCCCCACGGTGAGGGTCGAAAAATTTTAAATGCTTATAACTCGCGATCAATTTTCGTAGCGCGGCCAAATTTTGTTTGGTAATTTATTATGAGACAGTGTTAATTTTTGGTGACGGGAGACCGCCCACGTTGAGGGTAGAAAAATTTAAAATGCTTATAACTCGCGATATAATTTTTGTATCACGGCCAAATTTTTTTGGTAGTTTAGTATGAGAGAGTGTTAATTTTTGATGACAGGAGACCCCCACGGTGAGGGTCGAAAAATTTTAAATGCTTATAACTCGCGATCAATTTTCGTAGCGCGGCCAAATTTTGTTTGGTAATTTCTTATGAGACAGTGTTACTCTTGGTGACAAGTGACCCCCCACGTTGAGGGTCGAATAATTTAAAATGCTTATAACTCGCGATAAATTTTCGTAGCGCGGCCAAATTTTGTTTGGCAATTTATTATGAGACAGTGTTAATTTTTGTGACGGGAGACCCCCCACGGTGAGGGTCGAAAAATTTAAAATGCTTATAACTCGCAATCTAATTTTCGTAGTGCGGCCAAATTTTCTTTGGTAATTTATTATGAGACAGTGTTAATTTTTGGTGACGGGAGACCCCCCCCCCACGGTGAGGGTAGGAAAATTTAAAATGCTTATAACTCGCGATCTAATTTTCGTAGCGCGGCCAAATTTTGTTTGGTAATTTATTATGAAACAGTGTTACTTTTGGTGACAGGTGACCCCCACGTTAACGGTTGAAAAAATTAAAATGCTTATAACTCGCGATCTAATTTTCGTAGCGCGGCCAAATTTTGTTTGGTAATTTCTTATGAGACAGTGTTACTCTTGGTGACAAGTGACCCCCCCACGTTGAGGGTCGAATAACTTAAAATGCTTATAACTCGCGATCAATTTTCGTAGCGTGGCCAAATTTTGTTTCGCAATTTATTATGAGACAGTGCTAATTTTTGGTGACAGAAGACCCCCCCCCCGCCAATTTGAAGGTCGAAAAAGTTAAAATGCTTATAACTCGCGACCTAATTTTCGTAGCGCGGCCAAAATTTGTATGATGATTTTTTATGACCAGTGTTAGTTTTTGGTGACAGAAGACCCCTCACGGTGAGGGTCGAAAACTTTAAAATGCTTATAACTCGCGATCTAATTTTTGTATCACGGCCAAATTTTGTTTGGTAATTTAATATGGGAGAGTGTTAATTTTTGATGACAGGTGACCCCCCACGTTAACGGTTGAAAAATTTAAAATGCTTATAACTCGCGATCTAATTTTCGTAGCGCGGCCAAACTTTGTTTGGTGATTTATTAGGAAACAGTGTTAATTTTTGGTGACAGGAGAACCCCCCCCTCCAAATTGAAGGTCGAAAAAGTTAAAATGCTTATAACACGCGATCTAATTTTCGTAGAGCGGCCAAATTTTGTATGATGATTTATTATGACCAGTGTTAGTTTTCGGTGACAGAAGACCCCTCACGGTGAGGGTCGAAAACTTTAAAATGCTTATAACTCGCGATCTAATTTTTGTATCACGGCCAAATTTTGTTTGGTAATTTAATATGAGAGAGTGTTAATTTTTGATGACAGGAGACCCCCACGGTGAGGGTCGAAAAATTTTAAATGCTTATAACTCGCGATCAATTTTCGTAGCGCGGCCAAATTTTGTTTGGTAATTTAATATGAGAGAGTGCTAATTTTTGATAACAGGAGACCCCCACGGTGAGGGTCGAAAAATTTTAAATGCTTATAACTCGCGATCAATTTTCGTAGCGCGGCCAAATTTTGTTTGGTAATTTATTATGAGACAGTGTTAATTTTTGGTGGCAGGAAATATCCAATGGGGAGGGTGGAAAAATTTAAAATGCTTATTACTGGCGATCTAATTTTCGTATTACGGCCAAATTTTGTTTGGTAATTTATTATGAGACTGTTACTTTTGGTAACAGGAGATCCCCCATGGTGAGGATCGAAAAATTTAAAATGCTTATAACTCGCGATCTAATTATTGTATCACGGCCAAATTTTTTTGGTAGTTTAATATGAGAGAGTGTTAATTTTTGATGACAGGAGACCCCCACGGTGAGGGTCGAAAAATTTTAAATGCTTATAACTCGCGATCAATTTTCGTATCGCGGCCAAATTTTGTTTTTTAATTTAATATGAGAGAGTGTTAATTTTTGATGACAGGAGACCCCCACGGTGAGGGTCGAAAAATTTTAAATGCTTATAACTCGCGATCAATTTTCGTAGCGCGGCCAAATTTTGTTTGGTAATTTATTATGAGACAGTGTTAATTTTTGGTGACGGGAGACCGCCCACGTTGAGGGTAGAAAAATTTAAAATGCTTATAACTCGCGATCTAATTTTTGTATCACGGCCAAATTTTTTTGGTAGTTTAGTATGAGAGAGTGTTAATTTTTGATGACAGGAGACCCCCACGGTGAGGGTCGAAAAATTTTAAATGCTTATAACTCGCGATCAATTTTCGTAGCGCGGCCAAATTTTGTTTGGTAATTTCTTATGAGACAGTGTTACTCTTGGTGACAAGTGACCCCCCACGTTGAGGGTCGAATAATTTAAAATGCTTATAACTCGCGATAAATTTTCGTAGCGCGGCCAAATTTTGTTTGGCAATTTATTATGAGACAGTGTTAATTTTTGTGACGGGAGACCCCCCACGGTGAGGGTCGAAAAATTTAAAATGCTTATAACTCGCAATCTAATTTTCGTAGTGCGGCCAAATTTTCTTTGGTAATTTATTATGAGACAGTGTTAATTTTTGGTGACGGGAGACCCCCCCCACGGTGAGGGTAGGAAAATTTAAAATGCTTATAACTCGCGATCTAATTTTCGTAGCGCGGCCAAATTTTGTTTGGTAATTTATTATGAAACAGTGTTACTTTTGGTGACAGGTGACCCCCACGTTAACGGTTGAAAAAATTAAAATGCTTATAACTCGCGATCTAATTTTCGTAGCGCGGCCAAATTTTGTTTGGTAATTTCTTATGAGACAGTGTTACTCTTGGTGACAAGTGACCCCCCCACGTTGAGGGTCGAATAACTTAAAATGCTTATAACTCGCGATCAATTTTCGTAGCGTGGCCAAATTTTGTTTCGCAATTTATTATGAGACAGTGCTAATTTTTGGTGACAGAAGACCCCCCCCCGCCAATTTGAAGGTCGAAAAAGTTAAAATGCTTATAACTCGCGACCTAATTTTCGTAGCGCGGCCAAAATTTGTATGATGATTTATTATGACCAGTGTTAGTTTTTGGTGACAGAAGACCCCTCACGGTGAGGGTCGAAAACTTTAAAATGCTTATAACTCGCGATCTAATTTTTGTATCACGGCCAAATTTTGTTTGGTAATTTAATATAGGAGAGTGTTAATTTTTGATGACAGGAGACCCCCACGGTGAGGATCGAAAAATTTAAAATACTTATAATTCGCGATCTAATTTTCGTAGTGCGGCCAAATTTTGTTTGGTAATTTATTATGAGACAGTGTTAATTTTTGGTGACAGGAGACCCCCCATGGTGAGGATCGAAAAATTTAAAATGCGTATAACTCGCGACCTAATTTTCGTAGTGCGGCCAAATTTTGTTTGGTAATTTATTATGAGACAGGGTTACTTTTGGTAACTGGAGATCCCCCATGGTGAGGATCGAAAAATTTAAAATGCGTATAACTCGCGACCTAATTTTCGTAGTGCGGCCAAATTTTCTTTGGTAATTTATTATGAGACAGTGTTAATTTTTGGTGACGGGAGACCCCCCACGGTGAGGGTAGAAAAATTTAAAATGCTTATAACTCGCCATCAAATTTTCGTAGCGCGGCCATATTTTGTTTGGTAATTTATTATGAGACAGTGTTAATTTTTGGTGACAGAAGACCCCTCACGGTGAGGGTCGAAAAATTTAAAATGCTTATAATTCGCGATCTAATTTTCGTAGTGCGGCCAAATTTTGTTTGGTAATTTATTATGAGACAGTGTTAATTTTTGGTGACAGGAGACCCCCAACGTTGAGGGTCAAAAAATTTAAAATGCTTATAACTCGCGATCTAATTTTCGTAGTGCGGCCAAATTTTGTTTGGTAATTTATTACGAGACAGTGTTAATTTTTGGTGACGGAAGACCCCCCACGGTGAGGGTACAAAAATTTAAAATGCTTATAACTCGCGATCTAATTTTCGTAGCGCAGCCAAATTTTGTATGATGATTCATTATGACCAGTGTTAGTTTTTGGTGACAGAAGGCCCCTCACGTTGAAAGTCGAAAACTTTAAAATTCTTATAACTCGCGATCTAATTTTTGTATCACGGCCAAATTTTGTTTGGTAATTTAATATGAGAGAGTGTTAATTTTTGATGACACGAGACCCCCACGGTGAGTGTCGAAAAATTTTAAATGCTTATAACTCGCGACCTAATTTTCGTAGCGCGGCCAAAATTTGTATGATGATTTTTTATGACCAGTGTTAGTTTTTGGTGACAGAAGACCCCTCACGGTGAGGGTCGAAAACTTTAAAATGCTTATAACTCGCGATCTAATTTTTGTATCACGGCCAAATTTTGTTTGGTAATTTAATATGGGAGAGTGTTAATTTTTGATGACAGGTGACCCCCCACGTTAACGGTTGAAAAATTTAAAATGCTTATAACTCGCGATCTAATTTTCGTAGCGCGGCCAAACTTTGTTTGGTGATTTATTAGGAAACAGTGTTAATTTTTGGTGACAGGAGAACCCCCCCCTCCAAATTGAAGGTCGAAAAAGTTAAAATGCTTATAACTCGCGATCTAATTTTCGTAGAGCGGCCAAATTTTGTATGATGATTTATTATGACCAGTGTTAGTTTTCGGTGACAGAAGACCCCTCACGGTGAGGGTCGAAAACTTTAAAATGCTTATAACTCGCGATCTAATTTTTGTATCACGGCCAAATTTTGTTTGGTAATTTAATATGAGAGAGTGTTAATTTTTGATGACAGGAGACCCCCACGGTGAGGGTCGAAAAATTTTAAATGCTTATAACTCGCGATCAATTTTCGTAGCGCGGCCAAATTTTGTTTGGTAATTTAATATGAGAGAGTGCTAATTTTTGATAACAGGAGACCCCCACGGTGAGGGTCGAAAAATTTTAAATGCTTATAACTCGCGATCAATTTTCGTAGCGCGGCCAAATTTTGTTTGGTAATTTATTATGAGACAGTGTTAATTTTTGGTGGCAGGAAATATCCAATGGGGAGGGTGGAAAAATTTAAAATGCTTATTACTGGCGATCTAATTTTCGTATTACGGCCAAATTTTGTTTGGTAATTTATTATGAGACTGTTACTTTTGGTAACAGGAGATCCCCCATGGTGAGGATCGAAAAATTTAAAATGCTTATAACTCGCGATCTAATTATTGTATCACGGCCAAATTTTTTTGGTAGTTTAATATGAGAGAGTGTTAATTTTTGATGACAGGAGACCCCCACGGTGAGGGTCGAAAAATTTTAAATGCTTATAACTCGCGATCAATTTTCGTATCGCGGCCAAATTTTGTTTTTTAATTTAATATGAGAGAGTGTTAATTTTTGATGACAGGAGACCCCCACGGTGAGGGTCGAAAAATTTTAAATGCTTATAACTCGCGATCAATTTTCGTAGCGCGGCCAAATTTTGTTTGGTAATTTATTATGAGACAGTGTTAATTTTTGGTGACGGGAGACCGCCCACGTTGAGGGTAGAAAAATTTAAAATGCTTATAACTCGCGATCTAATTTTTGTATCACGGCCAAATTTTTTTGGTAGTTTAGTATGAGAGAGTGTTAATTTTTGATGACAGGAGACCCCCACGGTGAGGGTCGAAAAATTTTAAATGCTTATAACTCGCGATCAATTTTCGTAGCGCGGCCAAATTTTGTTTGGTAATTTCTTATGAGACAGTGTTACTCTTGGTGACAAGTGACCCCCCACGTTGAGGGTCGAATAATTTAAAATGCTTATAACTCGCGATAAATTTTCGTAGCGCGGCCAAATTTTGTTTGGCAATTTATTATGAGACAGTGTTAATTTTTGTGACGGGAGACCCCCCACGGTGAGGGTCGAAAAATTTAAAATGCTTATAACTCGCAATCTAATTTTCGTAGTGCGGCCAAATTTTCTTTGGTAATTTATTATGAGACAGTGTTAATTTTTGGTGACGGGAGACCCCCCCCACGGTGAGGGTAGGAAAATTTAAAATGCTTATAACTCGCGATCTAATTTTCGTAGCGCGGCCAAATTTTGTTTGGTAATTTATTATGAAACAGTGTTACTTTTGGTGACAGGTGACCCCCACGTTAACGGTTGAAAAAATTAAAATGCTTATAACTCGCGATCTAATTTTCGTAGCGCGGCCAAATTTTGTTTGGTAATTTCTTATGAGACAGTGTTACTCTTGGTGACAAGTGACCCCCCCACGTTGAGGGTCGAATAACTTAAAATGCTTATAACTCGCGATCAATTTTCGTAGCGTGGCCAAATTTTGTTTCGCAATTTATTATGAGACAGTGCTAATTTTTGGTGACAGAAGACCCCCCCCCGCCAATTTGAAGGTCGAAAAAGTTAAAATGCTTATAACTCGCGACCTAATTTTCGTAGCGCGGCCAAAATTTGTATGATGATTTATTATGACCAGTGTTAGTTTTTGGTGACAGAAGACCCCTCACGGTGAGGGTCGAAAACTTTAAAATGCTTATAACTCGCGATCTAATTTTTGTATCACGGCCAAATTTTGTTTGGTAATTTAATATAGGAGAGTGTTAATTTTTGATGACAGGAGACCCCCACGGTGAGGATCGAAAAATTTAAAATACTTATAATTCGCGATCTAATTTTCGTAGTGCGGCCAAATTTTGTTTGGTAATTTATTATGAGACAGTGTTAATTTTTGGTGACAGGAGACCCCCCATGGTGAGGATCGAAAAATTTAAAATGCGTATAACTCGCGACCTAATTTTCGTAGTGCGGCCAAATTTTGTTTGGTAATTTATTATGAGACAGGGTTACTTTTGGTAACTGGAGATCCCCCATGGTGAGGATCGAAAAATTTAAAATGCGTATAACTCGCGACCTAATTTTCGTAGTGCGGCCAAATTTTCTTTGGTAATTTATTATGAGACAGTGTTAATTTTTGGTGACGGGAGACCCCCCACGGTGAGGGTAGAAAAATTTAAAATGCTTATAACTCGCCATCAAATTTTCGTAGCGCGGCCATATTTTGTTTGGTAATTTATTATGAGACAGTGTTAATTTTTGGTGACAGAAGACCCCTCACGGTGAGGGTCGAAAAATTTAAAATGCTTATAATTCGCGATCTAATTTTCGTAGTGCGGCCAAATTTTGTTTGGTAATTTATTATGAGACAGTGTTAATTTTTGGTGACAGGAGACCCCCAACGTTGAGGGTCAAAAAATTTAAAATGCTTATAACTCGCGATCTAATTTTCGTAGTGCGGCCAAATTTTGTTTGGTAATTTATTACGAGACAGTGTTAATTTTTGGTGACGGAAGACCCCCCACGGTGAGGGTACAAAAATTTAAAATGCTTATAACTCGCGATCTAATTTTCGTAGCGCAGCCAAATTTTGTATGATGATTCATTATGACCAGTGTTAGTTTTTGGTGACAGAAGGCCCCTCACGTTGAAAGTCGAAAACTTTAAAATTCTTATAACTCGCGATCTAATTTTTGTATCACGGCCAAATTTTGTTTGGTAATTTAATATGAGAGAGTGTTAATTTTTGATGACACGAGACCCCCACGGTGAGTGTCGAAAAATTTTAAATGCTTATAACTCGCGATCAATTTTCGTAGCGCGGCCAAATTTTGTTTGGTAATTTAATATGAGAGAGTGTTAATTTTTGATGACACGAGCCCCCACGGTGAGTGTCGAAAAATTTAAAATGCTTATAAATCGCGATCTAATTTTCGTAGTGCGGCCAAATTTTGTTTGGTATTTTATTATGAGACAGTGTTAATTTTTGGTGACAAGTGACCCCCCACGTTGAGTGTCGAATAATTTAAAATGCTTATAACTCGCGATCAATTTTCGTAGTGCGGCCAAATTTTGTTTGGTAATTTATTATGAGACTGTTACTTTTGGTAACAGGAGATCCCCCATGGTGAGGATCGAAAAATTTAAAATGCTTATAACTCGCGATATAATTTTCGTAGTGCGGCCAAATTTTGTTTGATAATTTATTATGAGACAGTGTTAATTTTTGGTGACGGGAGACCCCCCACGGTGAGGTTAGAAAAATTTAAAATGCTTATAACTCGCGATCTAATTTTTGTATCACGGCCAAATTTTTTTGGTAGTTTAATATGAGAGAGTATTAATTTTTGGTGACGGGAAACCCCCCACGGTGAGGGTAGAAAAATTTAAAATACTTATAACTCGCGCTCAATTTTTGTAGCGCGGCCAAATTTTGTTTGGCAATTTATTATGAGACAGTGTTAATTTTTGGTGACAGGAGATCCTCCATGGGGAGGGTCGAAAAATTTAAAATGCTTATAACTGGCGATCTAATTTTCGTAGTGCGGCCAAATCTTATTTGGTAATTTATTATGAGACTGTTATATTTGGTGACAGGAGATCCCCCATGGTGAGGGTCGAAAAATTTAAAATGCTTATAACTCGCGATCTAATTTTCGTAGTGCGGCCAAATTTTGTTTGGTAAATTATTATGAGACAGTGTTAATTTTTGGTGACGGGAGACCCCCCACGGTGAGCGTAGAAAAATTTAAAATGCTTATAAATAGCGATCTAATTTTCGTAGCGCGGCCAAATTTTGTTTGGTAATTTCTGATGAGACAGTGTTAACTCTTGGTGACAAGTGACCCCCCACGTTGAGGGTCGAAAAATTTAAAATGCTTATAACTGGCGATCTAATTTTCGTAGTGCGGCCAAATCTTATTTGGTAATTTATTATGAGACTGTTACATTTGGTGACAGGAGATCCCCCATGGTGAGGGTCGAAAAATTTAAAATGCTTATAACTCGCGATCTAATTTTCGTAGTGCGGCCAAATTTTGTTTGGTAAATTATTATGAGACAGTGTTAATTTTTGGTGACGGGAGACCCCCCACGGTGAGCGTAGAAAAATTTAAAATGCTTATAAATAGCGATCTAATTTTCGTAGCGCGGCCAAATTTTGTTTGGTAATTTCTGATGAGACAGTGTTAACTCTTGGTGACAAGTGACCCCCCACGTTGAGGGTCGAATAATTTAAAATGCTTATAACTAGCGATCAATTTTCGTAGCGCGGCCAAATTTTGTTTGGCAATTTATTATGAGACAGTGTTAATTTTTGGTGACGGGAGACCCCCCCCCACGGTGAGGGTCGAAAAATTTAAAATGCTTATAACTCGCAATCTAATTTTCGTAGTGCGGCCAAATTTTCTTTGGTAATTTATTATGAGACAGTGTTAATTTTTGGTGACGGGAGACCCCCCCACGGTGAGGGTAGGAAAATTTTAAAATGCTTATAACTCGCGATCTAATTTTCGTAGTGCGGCCAAAATTTGTTTGGTAATTTATTATGAAACAGTGTTACTTTTGGTGACAGGTGACCCCCACGTTAACGGTTGAAAAATTTAAAATGCTTATAACTCGCGATCTAATTTTCGTAGCCCGGCCAAATTTTGTTTGGTAATTTAATATGGGTGAGTGTTAATTTTTGGTGACAGGAGAACCCCCCCCCCCGCCAATTTGAAGGTCGAAAAAGTTAAAATGCTTATAACTCGCGATCTAATTTTCGTAGCGCGGCCAAATTTTGTATGATGATTTATTATGACCAGTGTTAGTTTTTGGTGACAGAAGACCCCTCACGGTGAGGGTCGAAAACTTTAAAATGCTTATAACTCGCGATCTAATTTTTGTATCACGGCCAAATTTTGTTTGGTAATTTAATATGGGAGAGTGTTAATTTTTGATGACAGGAGACCCCCACGGTGAGGGTCGAAAAATTTTAAATGCTTATAACTCGCGATCAATTTTCGTAGCGCGGCCTAATTTTGTTTGGTAATTTATTATGAGACAGTGTTAATTTTTGGTGACGGGAGACCCCCCACGGTGAGGGTCGAAAAATTTAAAATGCTTATAACTCGCTATCTAATTTTCGTAGTGCGGCCAAATTTTCTTTGGTAATTTATTATGACCACTGTTAGTTTTTGGTGACAGAAGACCCCTCACGGTGAGGGTCGAAAACGTTAAAATGCTTATAACTCGCGATCTAATTATCGTAGTGCGGCCAAATTTTGTTTGGTAATTTATTATGAGACAGTGTTACTTTTGGTGACAGGTGACCCCACCCCACGTTAACGGTTGAAAAAATTAAAATGCTTATAACTCGCGATCTAATTTTCGTAGCGCGGCCAAACTTTGTTTGGTGATTTATTAGAAAACAGTGTTAATTTTTGGTGACAGGGGAACCCCCCCCCTCCAATTTGAAGGTCGAAAAAGTTAAAATGCTTATTTATTATTACCAGTGTAAGTTTTTGGTGACAGAAGACCCCTTACGTTGAAAGTCGAAAACTTTAAAATGCTTATAACTCGCGATCTAAATTTTGTATCACGACCAAATTTTGTTTGGTAATTTAATATGAGAGAGTGATAATTTTTGATGACAGGAGACCCCCACGGTGAGGGAGACCCCCACGGTGAGGGAGACCCCCACGGAGGGCACTCCCCCTGGTCCTATATCCCTAGCGTAGATAATCGGACGACAAAAATCAACCAACCAACCAACCAACCCACGGTGAGGGTCGAAAAATTTTAAATGCTTATAACTCGCGATCAATTTTCGTAGCGTGGCCAAATTTTGTTTGGCAATTTATTATGAGACAGTGTTAATTTTTGGTGACGGGAGACCCCCCACGGTGAGGGTCGAAAAATTTAAAATGCTTATAACTCGCAATCTAATTTTCGTAGTGCGGCCAAATTTTCTTTGGTGATTTATTATGAGACAGTGTTAATTTTTGGTGACGGGAGACCCCCCACGGTGAGGGTAGGAAAATTTAAAATGCTTATAACTCGCGATCTAATTTTCGTAGCGCGGCCAAATTTTGTTTGGTAATTTATTATGAGACAGTGTTACATTTGGTGACAGGTGACCCCCCACGTTAACGGTTGAAAAATTTGTAATGCTTATAACTCGCGATCTAATTTTCGTAGCGCGGCCAAACTTTGTTTGGTGATTTATTAGGAAACTGTGTTAATTTTTGGTGACGGGAGACCCCCCACGGTGAGGGTAGAAAAATTTAAAATGCTTATAACTCGCGATCAATTTTTGTAGCGCGGCCAAATTTTGTTTGGCAATTTATTATGAGAAAGTGTCAATTTTTGGTGACAGGAGATACTCCATGGGGAGGGTCGAAAATTTTAAAATGCTTATAACTGGCGATCTAATTTTCGTAGTGCGGCCAAATTTTGTTTCGTAATTTATTATGAGACTGTTACTTTTGGTGACAGGAGATCCCCCATGGTGAGGGTCGAAAAATTTAAAATGCTTATAACTCGCGATCAATTTTTGTAGCGCGGCCAAATTTTGTTTGGCAATTTATTATGAGAAAGTGTCAATTTTTGGTGACAGGAGATACTCCATGGGGAGGGTCGAAAATTTTAAAATGCTTATAACTAGCGATCTAATTTTCGTAGTGCGGCCAAATTTTGTTTCGTAATTTATTATGAGACTGTTACTTTTGGTGACAGGAGATCCCCCATGGTGAGGGTCGAAAAATTTAAAATGCTTATAACTCGCGATCAAATTTTCGTAGTGCGGCCGAATTTTGTTTGGTAATTTATTATGAGACAGTGTTAATTTTTGGTGACGAGAGACCCCCCAAGGTGAGGGTAGAAAAAATTAAAATGCTTATAAATCGCGATCTAATTTTCGTAGCGCGGCCAAATTTTGTTTGGTAATTTCTTATGAGACAGTGTTACTTTTGGTGACAAGTGACCCCCCCACGTTGAGGGTCGAAAAATTTAAAATTCTTATAACTCGCGATCAATTTTCGTAGCGCGGCCAAATTTTGTTTGGCAATTTATTATGAGACAGTGTTAATTTTTGATGACAGGAGACCCCCACGGAGGGCACTCCCCCTGGTCCTATATCCCTAGCGTAGATAATCGGACGACAAAAATCAACCAACCAACCAAACAACCCACGGTGATGGTCGAAAAATTTTAAATGCTTATAACTGGCGATCAATTTTCGTAGCGCGGCCAAATTTTGTTTGGCAATTTATTATGAGACAGTGTTAATTTTTGGTGACGGGAGACCCCCCACGGTGAGGGTCGAAAAATTTAAAATGCTTATAACTCGCAATCTAATTTTCGTAGTGCGGCCAAATTTTCTTTGGTAATTTATTATGAGACAGTGTTAATTTTTGGTGACGGGAGACCCCCCACGGTGAGGGTAGGAAAATTTAAAATGCTTATAACTCGCGATCTAATTTTCGTAGCGCGGCCAAATTTTGTTTGGTAATTTATTACGAGACAGTGTTAATTTGTGGTGACGGAAGACCCCCCCACGGTGAGGGTACAAAAATTTAAAATGCTTATAACTCGCGATCTAATTTTCGTAGCGCGGCCAAACTTTGTTTGGTGATTTATTAGGAAACTGTGTTAATTTTTGGTGACAGGAGAACCCCCCCCCCTCCAATTTGAAGGTCGAAAAAGTTAAAATGCTTATAACTCGCGATCTAATTTTCGTAGCGCGACCAAATTTTGTATGATGATTTATTATGACCACTGTTAGTTTTTGGTGACAGAAGACCCCTCACGGTGAGGGTCGAAAACGTTAAAATGCTTATAACTTGCGATCTAATTTTTGTATCACGGCCAAATTTTGTTTGTTAATTTAATATGAGAGAGTGTTAATTTTTGGTGGCAGGAAGTATCCCATAGGGAGGATCGAAAAATTTCAAATGCTTATTACTAGCGATCTAATTTTCGTAGTGCGGCCAAATTTTGTTTGGTAATTTATTATGAGACAGGGTTACTTTTGGTAACAGGAGATCCCCCATGGTGAGGATCGAAAAATTTAAAATGCGTATAACTCGCGACCTAATTTTCGTAATGCGGCCAAATTTTGTTTGGTAATTTATTACGAGACAGTGTTAATTTTTGGTGACGGATGACCCCCCACGGTGAGGGTACAAAAATTTAAAATGCTTATAACTCGCGATCTAATTTTCGTAGTGCGGCCAAATTTTGTTTGGTAATTTATTATGAGACAGTGTTAATTTTTGGTGACAGGAGACCCCCAACGTTGAGGGTCGAAAAATTTAAAATGCTTATAACTCGCGATCTAATTTTCGTAGTGCGGCCAAATTTTGTTTGGTAATTTATTACGAGACAGTGTTAATTTTTGGTGACGGAAGACCCCCCACGGTGAGGGTACAAAAATTTAAAATGCTTATAACTCGCGATCTAATTTTCGTAGCGCGGCCAAATTTTGTATGATGATTCATTATGACCAGTGTTAGTTTTTGGTGACAGAAGACCCCTCACGGTGAGGGTCGAAAACTTTAAAATTATTATAACTCGCGATCTAATTTTTGTATCACGGCCTAATTTTGTTTGGTAATTTAATATGAGAGAGTGTTAATTTTTGATGACTGGAGACCCCCACGGTGAGGGTCGAAAAATTTTAAATGCTTATAACTCGCGATCAATTTTGGTAGCGCGGCCAAATTTTGTTTGGTAATTTAATATGGGAGAGTGTTAATTTTTGATGACAGGAGACCCCCACGGTGAGGGTCGAAAAAATTAAAATGCTTATAAATCGCGATCTAATTTTCGTAGCGCGGCCAAATTTTGTTTGGTAATTTCTTATGAGACAGTGTTACTTTTGGTGACAAGTGACCCCCCCACGTTGAAGGTCGAAAAATTTAAAATGCTTATAACTCGCGATCAATTTTCGTAGCGCGGCCAAATTTTGTTTGGCAATTTATTATGAGACAGTGTTAATTTTTGATGACAGGAGACCCCCACGGAGGGCACTCCCCCTGGTCCTATGTCCCTAGCGTAGATAATCGGACGACAAAAATCAACCAACCAACCAAACAACCCACGGTGATGGTCGAAAAATTTTAAATGCTTATAACTCGCGATCAATTTTCGTAGCGCGGCCAAATTTTGTTTGGCAATTTATTATGAGACAGTGTTAATTTTTGGTGACGGGAGACCCCCCACGGTGAGGGTCGAAAAATTTAAAATGCTTATAACTCGCGATCTAATTTTTGTATCACGGCCAAATTTTGTTTTTTAATTTAATATGAGAGAGTGTTAATTTTTGGTGGCAGGAAATATCCCATAGGGAGGGTCGAAAAATTTAAAATGCTTATTACTAGCGATCTAATTTTCGTAGTGCGGCCAAATTTTGTTTGGTAATTTATTACGAGACAGTGTTAATTTTTGGTGACGGAAGACCCCCCACGGTGAGGGTACAAAAATTTAAAATGCTTATAACTCGCGATCTAATTTTCGTAGCGCGGCCAAATTTTGTATGATGATTCATTATGACCAGTGTTAGTTTTTGGTGACAGAAGACCCCTCACGGTGAGGGTCGAAAACTTTAAAATTCTTATAACTCGCGATCTAATTTTTGTATCACGCCCTAATTTTGTTTTTGTAATTTAATATGAGAGAGTGTTAATTTTTGATGACTGGAGACCCCCACGGTGAGGGTCGAAAAATTTTAAATGCTTATAACTCGCGATCAATTTTCGTAGCGCGGCCAAATTTTGTTTGGTAATTTAATATGAGAGAGTGTTAATTTTTGATGACAGGAGACCCCCACGGTGAGGGTCGAAAAATTTAAAATGCTTATAACTCGCGATCTAATTTTCGTAGTGCGGCCAAATTTTGTTTGGTAATTTATTACGAGACAGTGTTAATTTTTGGTGACGGGAGACCCCCCACGGTGAGGGTAGAAAAATTTAAAATGCTTATAACTCGCGATCAATTTTTGTAGCGCGGCCAAATTTTGTTTGGCAATTTATTATGAGAAAGTGTCAATTTTTGGTGACAGGAGATACTCCATGGGGAGGGTCGAAAATTTTAAAATGCTTATAACTGGCGATCTAATTTTCGTAGTGCGGCCAAATTTTGTTTCGTAATTTATTATGAGACTGTTACTTTTGGTGACGAGAGTCCCCCCACGGTGAGGGTAGAAAAATTTAAAATGCTTATAAATCGCGATCTAATTTTCGTAGCGCGGCCAAATTTTGTTTGGTAATTTCTTATGAGACAGTGTTACTTTTGGTGACAAGTGACCCCCCACGTTGAGGGTCGAAAAATTTAAAATGCTTATAACTCGCGATCAATTTTCGTAGCGCGGCCAAATTTTGTTTTTTAATTTATTATGAGACAGTGTTACATTTGGTGACAAGTGACCCCCCACGTTAACGGTTGAAAAATTTATAATGCTTATAACTCGCGATCTAATTTTCGTAGCGCGGCCAAACTTTGTTTGGTGATTTATTAGGAAACTGTGTTAATTTTTGGTGACAGGAGAATCCCCCCCCTCCAATTTGAAGGTCGAAAAAGTTAAAATGCTTATAACTCGCGATCTAATATTCGTAGCGCGACCAAATTTTGTATGATGATTTATTATGACCACTGTTAGTTTTTGGTGACAGAAGACCCCTCACGGTGAGGGTCGAAAACATTAAAATGCTTATAACTCGCGATCTAATTTTTGTATCACGGCCAAATTTTGTTTTTTAATTTAATATGAGAGAGTGTTAATTTTTGGTGGCAGGAAATATCCCATAGGGAGGGTCGAAAAATTTAAAATGCTTATTACTAGCGATCTAATTTTCGTAGTGCGGCCAAATTTTGTTTGGTAATTTATTATGAGACAGGGTTACTTTTGGTAACAGGAGATCCCCCATGGTGAGGATCGAAAAATTTAAAATGCGTATAACTCGCGACCTAATTTTCGTAATGCGGCCAAATTTTGTTTGGTAATTTATTATGAGACAGTGTTAATTTTTGGTGACAGGAGACCCCCAACGTTGAGGGTCGAAAAATTTAAAATGCTTATAACTCGCGATCTAATTTTCGTAGTGCGGCCAAAGTTTGTTTGGTAATTTATTACGAGACAGTGTTAATTTTTGGTGACGGAAGACCCCCCACGGTGAGGGTACAAAAATTTTAAATGCTTATAACTCGCGATCTAATTTTCGTAGCGCGGCCAAATTTTGTTTGATGATTCATTATGACCAGTGTTAGTTTTTGGTGACAGAAGACTCCTCACGGTGAGGGTCGAAAACTTTAAAATTATTATAACTCGCGATCTAATTTTTGTATCACGGCCTAATTTTGTTTGGTAATTTAATATGAGAGAGTGTTAATTTTTGATGACTGGAGACCCCCACGGTGAGGGTCGAAAAATTTTAAATGCTTATAACTCGCGATCAATTTTCGTAGCGCGGCCAAATTTTGTTTGGTAATTTAATATGAGAGAGTGTTAATTTTTGATGACAGGAGACCCCCACGGTGAGGGTCGAAAAATTTAAAATGCTTATAACTCGCGATCTAATTTTCGTAGTGCGGCCAAATTTTGTTTGGTAATTTAATATGAGAGAGTGTTAATTTTTGATGACTGGAGACCCCCACGGTGAGGGTCGAAAAATTTAAAATGCTTATAACTCGCGATCTAATTTTCGTAGTGCGGCCAAATTTTGTTTCGTAATTTATTATGAGACTGTTACTTTTGGTGACAGGAGATCCCCCATGGTGAGGGTCGAAAAATTTAAAATGCTTATAACTCGCGATCAAATTTTCGTAGTGCGGCCAAATTTTGTTTGGTAATTTATTATGAGACAGTGTTAATTTTTGGTGACGAGAGACCCCCCACGGTGAGGGTAGAAAAAATTAAAATGCTTATAAATCGCGATCTAATTTTCGTAGCGCGGCCAAATTTTGTTTGGTAATTTCTTATGAGACAGTGTTACTTTTGGTGACAAGTGACCCCCCCACGTTGAGGGTCGAAAAATTTCAAATGCTTATAACTCGCGATCAATTTTCGTAGCGCGGCCAAATTTTGTTTCGCAATTTATTATGAGACAGTGTTAATTTTTGATGACAGGAGACCCCCACGGAGGGCACTCCCCCTGGTCCTATATCCCTAGCGTAGATAATCGGACGACAAAAATCAACCAACCAACCAAACAACCCACGGTGATGGTCGAAAAATTTTAAATGCTTATAACTCGCGATCTATTTTCGTAGCGCGGCCAAATTTTGTTTGGCAATTTATTATGAGACAGTGTTAATTTTTGTTGACGGGAGACCCCCCACGGTGAGGGTCGAAAAATTTTAAATGCTTATAACTCGCGATCAATTTTCGTAGCGCGGCCAAATTTTGTTTGGCAATTTATTATGAGACAGTGATAATTTTTGGTGACGGGAGACCCCCCACGGTGAGGGTCGAAAAATTTAAAATACTTATAACTCGCAATCTAATTTTCGTAGCGCGGCCAAACTTTGTTTGGTGATTTATTAGGAAACTGTGTTAATTTTTGGTTACAGGAGAACCCACCCCCTCCAATTTGAAGGTCGAAAAAGTTAAAATGATTATAACTCGCGATCTAATTTTCGTAGCGCGACCAAATTTTGTATGATGATTTATTATGACCACTGTTAGTTTTTGGTGACAGATGACCCCTCACGGTGAGGGTCGAAAACTTTAAAATGCTTATAACTCGCGATCTAATTTTTGTATCACGGCCAAATTTTGTTTGGTAATTTAATATGAGAGAGTGTTAATTTTTGATAACAGGAGACCCCCACGGTGAGGGTCGAAAAATTTTAAATGCTTATAACTCGCGATCAATTTTCGTAGCGCGGCCAAATTTTGTTTAGTAATTTATTA
Organism: Maratus speculifer; assembly: GCA_964019185.1. Taxonomy (NCBI): domain Eukaryota; kingdom Metazoa; phylum Arthropoda; class Arachnida; order Araneae; family Salticidae; genus Maratus; species Maratus speculifer. The sequence continues at coordinate 8,789,770 of OZ025293.1, read as the reverse complement.
TGAGACAGTGTTAATTTTTGGTGGCAGGAAATATCCCATAGGGAGGGTCGAAAAATTTAAAATGCTTATTACTGGCGATCTAATTTTCGTAGTGCGGCCAAATTTTTTTGGTAGTTTAATATGAAAGAGTGTTAATTTTTGATGGCAGGACACCCCCACGGTGAGGGTCGAAAAATTTTAAATGCTTATAACTCGCGATCAATTTTCGTATCGCGGCCAAATTTTGTTTTTTATTTAATATGAGAGTGTTTTAACTTTTGATGACAGGAGACCCCCCCACGGTGAGGGTCGAAAAATTTAAAATGCTTATAACTCGCGATCTAATTTTCGTAGTGCGGCCAAATTTTGTTTGGTAATTTATTACGAGACAGTGTTAATTTTTGGTGACGGGTGACCCCCCACGGTGAGGGTAGAAAAATTTAAAATACTTATAACTCGCGATCAATTTTTGTAGTGCGGCCAAATTTTGTTTGGTAATTTATTATGAAACTGTTACATTTGGTGACAGGAGATCCCCCATGGTGAGGGTCGAAAAATTTAAAATGCTTATAACTCGCGATCTAATTTTCGTAGTGCGGCCAAATTTTGTTTGGTAATTTATTATGAGACAGTGTTAATTTTTGGTTACAAGTGACCCCCCACGTTGAGTGTCGAATAATTTAAAATGCTTATAACTCGCGATCAATTTTCGTAGCGCGGCCAAATTTTGTTTGGCAATTTATTATGAGAAAGTGTCAATTTTTGGTGACGAGAGACCCCCTACGGTGAGGGTAGAAAAATTTAAAATGCTTATAACTCGCATTCTAATTTTCGTAGTGCGGCCAAATTTTGTTTGGTAATTTATTATGAAACTGTTACATTTGGTGACAGGAGATCCCCCATGGTGAGGGTCGAAAAATTTAAAATGCTTATAACTCGCGATCTAATTTTCGTAGTGCGGCCAAATTTTGTTTGGTAATTTCTTATGAGACAGTGTTACTTTTGGTGACAAGTGACCCCCCACGGTGAGGGTAGGAAAATTTTTTAAATGCTTATAACTCGCGATCTAATTTTCGTAGCGCGGCCAAATTTTGTTTGTTAATTTATTATGAGACAGTGTTACTTTTGGTGACAGGTGACCCCCCACGTTAACGGTTGAAAAATTTAAAATGCTTATAACTCGCGATCTAATTTTCGTAGCGCGGCCAAACTTTGTTTGGTGATTTATTAGGAAACAGTGTTAATTTTTGGTGACAGGAGAAACCCCCCCCCCTCCAAATTGAAGGTCGAAAAAGTTAAAATGCTTATAACTCGCGATCTAATTTTCGTAGAGCGGCCAAATTTTGTATGATGATTTATTATGACCAGTGTTAGTTTTTGGTGACAGAAGACCCCTCACGGTGAGGGTCGAAAACTTTAAAATGCTTATAACTCGCGATCTAATTTTTGTATCACTGCCAAATTTTGTTTGGTAATTTAATATGAGAGAGTGTTAATTTTTGATGACAGGAGACCCCCACGGAGAGGGTCGAAAAATTTTAAATGCTTATAACTCGCGATCTAATTTTTGTATCACGGCCAATTTTTTTTGGTAGTTTAATATGAGAGAGTGTTAATTTTTGATGACAGGAGACCCCCACGGTGAGGGTCGAAAAATTTTAAATGCTTATAACTCGCGATCAATTTTCGTATCGCGGCCAAATTTTGTTTTTTAATTTAATATGAGAGAGTGTTAATTTTTGATGACAGGAGACCCCCACGGTGAGGGTCGAAAAATTTTAAATGCTTATAACTCGCGATCAATTTTCGTAGCGCGGCCAAATTTTGTTTGGTAATTTATTATGAGACAGTGTTAATTTTTGGTGACGGGAGACCCCCCACGGTGAGGGTAGAAAAATTTAAAATGCTTATAACTCGCGATCTAATTTTTGTATCACGGCCAAATTTTTTTTTTAGTTTAATATGAGAGAGTGTTAATTTTTGATAACAGGAGACCCCCACGGTGAGGGTCGAAAAATTTTAAATGCTTATAAATCGCGATCAATTTTCGTAGCGCGCCCAAATTTTGTTTGGTAATTTCTTATGAGACAGTGTTACTCTTGGTGACAAGTGACCCCCCACGTTGAGGGTCGAATAATTTAAAATGCTTATAACTCGCGATCAATTTTCGTAGCGCGGCCAAATTTTGTTTGGCAATTTATTATGAGACAGTGTTAATTTTTGGTGACGGGAGACCCCCCACGGTGAGGGTCGAAAAATTTAAAATGCTTGTAACTCGCAATCTAATTTTCGTAGTGCGGCCAAATTTTCTTTGGTAATTTATTATGAGATAGTGTTAATTTTTGGTGACGGAAGACCCCCCACGGTGAGGGTAGGAAAATTTAAAATGCTTATAACTCGCGATCTAATTTTCGTAGCGCGGCCAAATTTTGTTTGGTAATTTATTATGAAACAGTGTTACTTTTGGTGACAGGTGACCCCCACGTTAACGGTTGAAAAAATTAAAATGCTTATAACTCGCGATCTAATTTTCGTAGCGCGGTCAAATTTTGTTTGGTAATTTCTTATGAGACAGTGTTAATTTTTGGTGACGGGAGACCCCCCACGGTGAGGGACGAAAAATTTAAAATGCTTATAACTCGCATTCTAATTTTCGTAGTGCGGCCAAATTTTCTTTGGTAATTTATTATGAGACAGTGTTAATTTTTGGTGACGGAAGACCCCCCACGGTGAGGGTAGGAAAATTTTTTAAATGCTTATAACTCGCGATCTAATTTTCGTAGCGCGGTCAAATTTTGTTTGGTAATTTCTTATGAGACAGTGTTAATTTTTGGTGACGGGAGACCCCCCACGGTGAGGGACGAAAAATTTAAAATGCTTATAACTCGCATTCTAATTTTCGTAGTGCGGCCAAATTTTCTTTGGTAATTTATTATGAGACAGTGTTAATTTTTGGTGACGGAAGACCCCCCACGGTGAGGGTAGGAAAATTTTTTAAATGCTTATAACTCGCGATCTAATTTTCGTAGCGCGGCCAAATTTTGTTTGTTAATTTATTATGAGACAGTGTTACTTTTGGTGACAGGTGACCCCCCACGTTAACGGTTGAAAAATTTAAAATGCTTATAACTCGCGATCTAATTTTCGTAGCGCGGCCAAACTTTGTTTAGTGATTTATTAGGAAACAGTGATAATTTTTGGTTACAGGAGAACCCCCCCCCTCCAAATTGAAGGTCGAAAAAGTTAAAATGCTTATAACTCGCGATCTAATTTTCGTAGAGCGGCCAAATTTTGTATGATGATTTATTATGACCAGTGTTAGTTTTTGGTGACAGAAGACCCCTCACGGTGAGGGTCGAAAACTTTAAAATGCTTATAACTCGCGATCTAATTTTTGTATCACTGCCAAATTTTGTTTGGTAATTTAATATGAGAGAGTGTTAATTTTTGATGACAGGAGACCCTCACGGTGAGGGTCGAAAAATTTTAAATGCTTATAACTCGCGATCAATTTTCGTAGCGCGGCCAAATTATGTTTGGTAATTTATTATGAGACAGTGTTAATTTTTGGTGGCAGGAAATATCCCATGGGGAGGGTGGAAAAATTTAAAATGCTTATTACTGGCGATCTAATTGTCGTAGTGCGGCCAAATTTTTTTTGGTAATTTATTATGAGACTGTTACTTTTGGTAACAGGAGATCCCCCATGGTGAGGATCGAAAAATTTAAAATGCTTATAACTCGCGATCTAATTTTCGTAGTGCGGCCAAATTTTGTTTGATAATTTATTATGAGACAGTGTTAATTTTTGGTGACGGGAGACCCCCCACGGTGAGGGTCGAAAAATTTTAAATGCTTATAACTCGCGATCAATTTTCGTATCGCGGCCAAATTTTGTTTTTTAATTTAATATGAGAGAGTGTTAATTTTTGATGACAGGAGACCCCCACGGTGAGGGTCGAAAAATTTTAAATGCTTATAACTCGCGATCAATTTTCGTAGCGCGGCCAAATTTTGTTTGGTAATTTATTATGAGACAGTGTTAATTTTTGGTGACGGGAGACCCCCCACGGTGAGGGTAGAAAAATTTAAAATGCTTATAACTCGCGATCTAATTTTTGTATCACGGCCAAATTTTTTTTTTAGTTTAATATGAGAGAGTGTTAATTTTTGATAACAGGAGACCCCCACGGTGAGGGTCGAAAAATTTTAAATGCTTATAAATCGCGATCAATTTTCGTAGCGCGCCCAAATTTTGTTTGGTAATTTCTTATGAGACAGTGTTACTCTTGGTGACAAGTGACCCCCCACGTTGAGGGTCGAATAATTTAAAATGCTTATAACTCGCGATCAATTTTCGTAGCGCGGCCAAATTTTGTTTGGCAATTTATTATGAGACAGTGTTAATTTTTGGTGACGGGAGACCCCCCACGGTGAGGGTCGAAAAATTTAAAATGCTTGTAACTCGCAATCTAATTTTCGTAGTGCGGCCAAATTTTCTTTGGTAATTTATTATGAGATAGTGTTAATTTTTGGTGACGGAAGACCCCCCACGGTGAGGGTAGGAAAATTTAAAATGCTTATAACTCGCGATCTAATTTTCGTAGCGCGGCCAAATTTTGTTTGGTAATTTATTATGAAACAGTGTTACTTTTGGTGACAGGTGACCCCCACGTTAACGGTTGAAAAAATTAAAATGCTTATAACTCGCGATCTAATTTTCGTAGCGCGGTCAAATTTTGTTTGGTAATTTCTTATGAGACAGTGTTAAATTTTGGTGACGGGAGACCCCCCACGGTGAGGGACGAAAAATTTAAAATGCTTATAACTCGCATTCTAATTTTCGTAGTGCGGCCAAATTTTCTTTGGTAATTTATTATGAGACAGTGTTAATTTTTGGTGACGGAAGACCCCCCACGGTGAGGGTAGGAAAATTTTTTAAATGCTTATAACTCGCGATCTAATTTTCGTAGCGCGGTCAAATTTTGTTTGGTAATTTCTTATGAGACAGTGTTAATTTTTGGTGACGGGAGACCCCCCACGGTGAGGGACGAAAAATTTAAAATGCTTATAACTCGCATTCTAATTTTCGTAGTGCGGCCAAATTTTCTTTGGTAATTTATTATGAGACAGTGTTAATTTTTGGTGACGGAAGACCCCCCACGGTGAGGGTAGGAAAATTTTTTAAATGCTTATAACTCGCGATCTAATTTTCGTAGCGCGGCCAAATTTTGTTTGTTAATTTATTATGAGACAGTGTTACTTTTGGTGACAGGTGACCCCCCACGTTAACGGTTGAAAAATTTAAAATGCTTATAACTCGCGATCTAATTTTCGTAGCGCGGCCAAACTTTGTTTAGTGATTTATTAGGAAACAGTGATAATTTTTGGTTACAGGAGAACCCCCCCCCCTCCAAATTGAAGGTCGAAAAAGTTAAAATGCTTATAACTCGCGATCTAATTTTCGTAGAGCGGCCAAATTTTGTATGATGATTTATTATGACCAGTGTTAGTTTTTGGTGACAGAAGACCCCTCACGGTGAGGGTCGAAAACTTTAAAATGCTTATAACTCGCGATCTAATTTTTGTATCACTGCCAAATTTTGTTTGGTAATTTAATATGAGAGAGCGTTAATTTTTGATGACAGGAGACCCCCACGGTGAGGGTCGAAAAATTTTAAATGCTTATAACTCGCGATCAATTTTCGTAGCGCGGCCAAATTATGTTTGGTAATTTATTATGAGACAGTGTTAATTTTTGGTGGCAGGAAATATCCCATGGGGAGGGTGGAAAAATTTAAAATGCTTATTACTGGCGATCTAATTGTCGTAGTGCGGCCAAATTTTTTTTGGTAATTTATTATGAGACTGTTACTTTTGGTAACAGGAGATCCCCCATGGTGAGGATCGAAAAATTTAAAATGCTTATAACTCGCGATCTAATTTTCGTAGTGCGGCCAAATTTTGTTTGATAATTTATTATGAGACAGTGTTAATTTTTGGTGACGGGAGACCCCCCACGGTGAGGGTAGAAAAATTTAAAATGCTTATAACTCGCGATCTAATTTTTGTATCACGGCCAAATTTTTTTGGTAGTTTAATATGAGAGAGTGTTAATTTTTGATGACAGGAGACCCCCACGGTGAGGGTCGAAAAATTTTAAATGCTTATAACTCGCGATTAATTTTCGTATCGCGGCCAAATTTTGTTTTTTAATTTAATATGAGAGATTGTTAATTTTTGATGACAGGAGACCCCCACGGTGAGGGTCGAAAAATTTTAAATGCTTATAACTCGCGATCAATTTTCGTAGCGCGGCCAAATTTTGTTTGGTAATTTATTATGAGACAGTGATAATTTTTGGTGACGGGAGACCCCCCCACGGAGAGGGTAGAAAAATTTAAAATGCTTATAACTCGCGATCTAATTTTTGTATCACGGCCAAATTTTTTTGGTAGTTTAATATGAGAGAGTGTTAATTTTTGATAACAGGAGACCCCCACGGTGAGGGTCGAAAAATTTTAAATGCTTATAAATCGCGATCAATTTTCGTAGCGCGGCCAAATTTTGTTTGGTAATTTCTTATGAGACAGTGTTACTCTTGGTGACAAGTGACCCCCCACGTTGAGGGTCGAATAATTTAAAATGCTTATAACTCGCGATCAATTTTCGTAGTGCGGCCAAATTTTCTTTGGTAATTTATTATGAGATAGTGTTAATTTTTGGTGATGGGAGACCCCCCCACGGTGAGGGTAGGAAAATTTAAAATGCTTATAACTCGCGATCTAATTTTCGTAGCGCGGCCAAATTTTGTTTGGTAATTTATTATGAAACAGTGTTACTTTTGGTGACAGGTGACCCCCACGTTAACGGTTGAAAAAATTAAAATGCTTATAACTCGCGATCTAATTTTCGTAGCGCGGTCAAATTTTGTTTGGTAATTTCTTATGAGACAGTGTTACTCTTGGTGACAAGTGACCCCCCCCCCACGTTGAGGGTCGAATAATTTAAAATGCTTATAACTCGCGATCAATTTTCGTAGCGCGGCCAAATTTTGTTTCGCAATTTATTATGAGACAGTGCTAATTTTTGGTGACAGAAGGCCCCCCCCCCGCCAATTTGAAGGTCGAAAAAGTTAAAATGCTTATAACTCGCGACCTAATTTTCGTAGCGCGGCCAAAATTTGTATGATGATTTATTATGACCAGTGTCAGTTTTTGGTGACAGAAGACCCCTCACGGTGAGGGTCGAAAACTTTAAAATGCTTATAACTTGCGATCTAATTTTTGTATCACGGCCAAATTTTGTTTGGTAATTTAATATGAGACAGTGTTAATTTTTGGTGACGGGAGACCCCCCCACGGTTAGGGTAGAAAAATTTAAAATGTTTATAACTCGCGATCTAATTTTCGTAGCGCGGCCAAACTTTGTTTGGTAATTTATTATGAGACAGTGTTAATTTTTGGTGACAGGAGACCCCCAACGTTGAGGGTCGAAAAATTGAAAATGCTTATAACTCGCGATCTAATTTTCGTAGTGCGGCCAAATTTTGTTTGATAATTTATTATAAGACTGTTACTTTTGGTAACAGGAGATCCCCCATGGTGAGGATCGAAAAATTGAAAATGCTTATAACTCGCGATCTAATTTTTGTATCACGGCCAAATTTTGTTTGTTAATTTAATATGAGAGAGTGTTAATTTTTGATAACAGGAGACCCCTAACGGTGAGGGTCGAAAAATTTAAAATGCTTATAATTCGCGATCTAATTTTCGTAGTGCGGCCAAACTTTGTTTGGTGATTTATTAGGAAACTGTGTTAATTTTTGGTGACAGGAGAACCCCCCCCTCCAATTTAAAGGTCGAAAAAGTTAAAATGCTTATAACTCGCGATCTAATTTTCGTAGCGCGACCAAATTTTGTATGATGATTTATTATGACCACTGTTAGTTTTTGGTGACAGAAGACCACTCACGGTGAATGTCGAAAACTTTAAAATGCTTATAACTCGCGATCTAATTTTTGTATCACGGCCAAATTTTGTTTGGTAATTTAATATGAGAGAGTGTTAATTTTTGATAACAGGAGACCCCCACGGTGAGGGTCGAAAAATTTTAAATGCTTATAACTCGCGATCAATTTTCGTAGCGCGGCCAAATTTTTTTTGGTAATTTATTATGAGACAGTGTTAATTTTTGGTGGCAGGAAATATCCCATAGGGAGGGTCGAAAAATTTAAAATGCTTATTACTAGCGATCTAATTTTCGTAGTGCGGCCAAATTTTGTTTGGTAATTTATTATGAGACAGGGTTACTTTTGGTAACAGGAGATCCCCCATTGTGAGGATCGAAAAATTTAAAATGCGTATAACTCGCGACCTAATTTTCGTAGTGCGGCCAAATTTTGTTTGGTAATTTATTATGAGACAGTGTTAATTTTTGGTGACGGGAGACCCCCCACGGTGAGGGTAGAAAAATTTAAAATGCTTATAACTCGCCATCAAATTTTCGTAGCGCGGCCATATTTTGTTTGGTAATTTATTATGAGACAGTGTTAATTTTTGGTGACGGAAGACCCCCCACGGTGAGGGTACAAAAATTTAAAATGCTTATAACTCGCGATCTAATTTTCGTAGCGCAGCCAAATTTTGTAGGATGATTCATTATGACCAGTGTTAGTTTTTGGTGACAGAAGGTCCGTCACGTTGAATGTCGAAAACTTTAAAATTCTTATAACTCGCGATCTAATTTTTGTATCACGGCCAAATTTTGTTTGGTAATTTAATATGAGAGAGTGTTAATTTTTGATGACTGGAGACCCCCACGGTGAGGGTCGAAAAATTTTAAATGCTTATAACTCGCGATCAATTTTCGTAGCGCGGCCAAATTTTGTTTGGTAATTTAATATGAGAGAGTGTTAATTTTTGATGACAGGAGACCCCCACGGTGAGTGTCGAAAAATTTTAAATGCTTATAACTCGCGATCAATTTTCGTAGCGCGGCCAAATTTTGTTTGGCAATTTATTATGAGACAGTGTTAATTTTTGGTGACGGGAGACCCCCCACGGTGAGGGTCGAAAAATCTAAAATGCTTATAACTCGCAATCTAATTTTCGTAGTGCGGCCAAATTTTCTTTGGTAATTTATTATGAGATAGTGTTAATTTTTGGTGACGGGAGACCCCCCACGGTGAGGGTAGGAAAATTTAAAATGCTTATAACTCGCGATCTAATTTTCGTAGCGCGGCCAAATCTTGTTTGGTAATTTATTATGAGACAGTGTTACTTTTGGTGACAGGTGACCCCCCACGTTAACGGTTGAAAAATTTATAATGCTTATAACTCGCGATCTAATTTTCGTAGCGCGGATAAATTTTCTTTGGCAATTTATTATGAGACAGTGTTAATTTTTGGTGGCAGGAAATATTCCATAGGGAGGGTCGAAAAATTTAAAATGCTTATTACTGGCGATCTAATTTTCGTAGCGCGACCAAATTTTGTATGATGATTTATTATGACCACTGTTAGTTTTTGGTGACAGAAGACCACTCACGGTGAATGTCGAAAACTTTAAAATGCTTATAACTCGCGATCTAATTTTTGTATCACGGCCAAATTTTGTTTGGTAATTTAATATGAGAGAGTGTTAATTTTTGATAACAGGAGACCCCCACGGTGAGGGTCGAAAAATTTTAAATGCTTATAACTCGCGATCAATTTTCGTAGCGCGGCCAAATTTTGTTTAGTAATTTATTATGATACAGTGTTAATTTTTGGTGGCAGGAAATATTCCATAGGGAGGGTCGAAAAATTTAAAATGCTTATTACTGGCGATCTAATTTTCGTAGTGCGGCCAAATTTTGTTTAGTAATTTATTATGAGACAGTGTTACTTTTGGTAACAGGAGATCCCCACGATGAGGGCAGAAAAATTTAAAATGCTTATAACTCGCGATCTAATTTTTGTATCACGGCCAAATTTTTTTGGTAGTTTAATATGAAAGAGTGTTAATTTTTGATGACAGGACACCCCCACGGTGAGGGTCGAAAAATTTTAAATGCTTATAACTCGCGATCAATTTTCCTATCGCGGCAAATTTTGTTTTTTAATTTAATATGAGAGAGTGTTAACTTTTGATGACAGGAGACCCCCCACGGTGAGGGTCGAAAAATTTAAAATGCATATAACTCGCGATCAATTTTCGTAGCGCGGCCAAATTTTCTTTGGCAATTTATTATGAGACAGTGTTAATTTTTGGTGACGGGAGACCCCCCCACGGTTAGGGTAGAAAAATTTAAAATGCTTATAACTCGCGATCTAATTTTCGTAGCGCGGCCAAACTTTGTTTGGTAATTTATTATGAGACAGTGTTAATTTTTGGTGACAGGAGACCCCCAACGTTGAGGGTCGAAAAATTGAAAATGCTTATAACTCGCGATCTAATTTTCGTAGTGCGGCCAAATTTTGTTTGATAATTTATTACGAGACAGTGTTAATTTTTGGTGACGGGTGACCCCCCACGGTGAGGGTAGAAAAATTTAAAATACTTATAACTCGCGATCAATTTTTGTAGCGCGGCCAAATTTTGTTTGGCAATTTATTATGAGACAGTGCTAATTTTTGGTGACAGGAGATACTCCATGGGGTGGGTCGAAAAATTTAAAATGCTTATAACTGGCGATCTAATTTTCGTAGTGCGGCCAAATTTTGTTTGGTAATTTATTATGAAACTGTTACATTTGGTGACAGGAGATCCCCCATGGTGAGGGTCGAAAAATTTAAAATGCTTATAAATCGCGATCTAATTTTCGTAGTGCGGCCAAATTTTGTTTGGTAATTTATTATGAGACAGTGTTAATTTTTGGTGACAAGTGACCCCCCACGTTGAGTGTCGAACAATTTAAAATGCTTATAACTCGCGATCAATTTTCGTAGCGCTGCCAAATTTTGTTTGGCAATTTATTATGAGACAGTTTTAATTTTTGGTGACAGGAGATACCCCATGGGGAGGGTCGAAAAATTTAAAGTGCTTATAACTCGCGATCTAATTTTCGTAGCGTGGCCAAATTTTGTTTGATAATTTATTATGAGACAGTGTTAATTTTTGGTGACGGGAGACCCCCCCCCACGGTGAGGGTCCAAAAATTTAAAATGCTTATATCTCGCATTCTAATTTTCGTAGTGCGGCCAAATTTTCTTTGGTAATTTATTATGAGACAGTGTTAATTTTTGGTGACGGAAGACCCCCCACGGTGAGGGTAGGAAAATTTAAAATGCTTATAACTCGCGATCTAATTTTCGTAGCGCGGCCAAATTTTGTTTGTTAATTTATTATGAGACAGTGTTACTTTTGGTGACAGGTGACCCCCCACGTTAACGGTTGAAAAATTTAAAATGCTTATAACTCGCGATCTAATTTTCGTAGCGCGGCCAAACTTTGTTTGGTGATTTATTAGGAAACAGTGTTAATTTTTGGTGACAGGAGAACCCCCCCCCCCCCCCAATTTGAAGGTCGAAAAAGTTAAAATGCTTATAACTCGCGATCTAATTTTCGTAGAGCGGCCAAATTTTGTATGATGATTTATTATGACCAGTGTTAGTTTTTGGTGACAGAAGACCCCTCACGGTGAGGGTCGAAAACTTTAAAATGCTTATAACTCGCGATCTAATTTTTGTATCACTGCCAAATTTTGTTTGGTAATTTAATATGAGAGAGTGTTAATTTTTGATGACTGGAGACCCCCACGGTGAGGGTCGAAAAATTTTAAATGCTTATAACTCGCGATCAATTTTCGTAGCGCGGCCAAATTTTGTTTGGCAATTTATTATGAGACAGTGTTAATTTTTGGTGACGGGAGACCCCCCACGGTGAGGGTCGAAAAATCTAAAATGCTTATAACTCGCAATCTAATTTTCGTAGTGCGGCCAAATTTTCTTTGGTAATTTATTATGAGATAGTGTTAATTTTTGGTGACGGGAGACCCCCCACGGTGAGGGTAGGAAAATTTAAAATGCTTATAACTCGCGATCTAATTTTCGTAGCGCGGCCAAATCTTGTTTGGTAATTTATTATGAGACAGTGTTACTTTTGGTGACAGGTGACCCCCCACGTTAACGGTTGAAAAATTTATAATGCTTATAACTCGCGATCTAATTTTCGTAGCGCGGATAAATTTTCTTTGGCAATTTATTATGAGACAGTGTTAATTTTTGGTGGCAGGAAATATTCCATAGGGAGGGTCGAAAAATTTAAAATGCTTATTACTGGCGATCTAATTTTCGTAGCGCGACCAAATTTTGTATGATGATTTATTATGACCACTGTTAGTTTTTGGTGACAGAAGACCACTCACGGTGAATGTCGAAAACTTTAAAATGCTTATAACTCGCGATCTAATTTTTGTATCACGGCCAAATTTTGTTTGGTAATTTAATATGAGAGAGTGTTAATTTTTGATAACAGGAGACCCCCACGGTGAGGGTCGAAAAATTTTAAATGCTTATAACTCGCGATCAATTTTCGTAGCGCGGCCAAATTTTGTTTAGTAATTTATTATGATACAGTGTTAATTTTTGGTGGCAGGAAATATTCCATAGGGAGGGTCGAAAAATTTAAAATGCTTATTACTGGCGATCTAATTTTCGTAGTGCGGCCAAATTTTGTTTAGTAATTTATTATGAGACAGTGTTACTTTTGGTAACAGGAGATCCCCACGATGAGGGCAGAAAAATTTAAAATGCTTATAACTCGCGATCTAATTTTTGTATCACGGCCAAATTTTTTTGGTAGTTTAATATGAAAGAGTGTTAATTTTTGATGACAGGACACCCCCACGGTGAGGGTCGAAAAATTTTAAATGCTTATAACTCGCGATCAATTTTCCTATCGCGGCCAAATTTTGTTTTTTAATTTAATATGAGAGAGTGTTAACTTTTGATGACAGGAGACCCCCCACGGTGAGGGTCGAAAAATTTAAAATGCATATAACTCGCGATCAATTTTCGTAGCGCGGCCAAATTTTCTTTGGCAATTTATTATGAGACAGTGTAAATTTTTGGTGACGGGAGACCCCCCCACGGTTAGGGTAGAAAAATTTAAAATGCTTATAACTCGCGATCTAATTTTCGTAGCGCGGCCAAACTTTGTTTGGTAATTTATTATGAGACAGTGTTAATTTTTGGTGACAGGAGACCCCCAACGTTGAGGGTCGAAAAATTGAAAATGCTTATAACTCGCGATCTAATTTTCGTAGTGCGGCCAAATTTTGTTTGATAATTTATTACGAGACAGTGTTAATTTTTGGTGACGGGTGACCCCCCACGGTGAGGGTAGAAAAATTTAAAATACTTATAACTCGCGATCAATTTTTGTAGCGCGGCCAAATTTTGTTTGGCAATTTATTATGAGACAGTGCTAATTTTTGGTGACAGGAGATACTCCATGGGGTGGGTCGAAAAATTTAAAATGCTTATAACTGGCGATCTAATTTTCGTAGTGCGGCCAAATTTTGTTTGGTAATTTATTATGAAACTGTTACATTTGGTGACAGGAGATCCCCCATGGTGAGGGTCGAAAAATTTAAAATGCTTATAAATCGCGATCTAATTTTCGTAGTGCGGCCAAATTTTGTTTGGTAATTTATTATGAGACAGTGTTAATTTTTGGTGACAAGTGACCCCCCACGTTGAGTGTCGAACAATTTAAAATGCTTATAACTCGCGATCAATTTTCGTAGCGCTGCCAAATTTTGTTTGGCAATTTATTATGAGACAGTTTTAATTTTTGGTGACAGGAGATACCCCATGGGGAGGGTCGAAAAATTTAAAGTGCTTATAACTCGCGATCTAATTTTCGTAGCGTGGCCAAATTTTGTTTGATAATTTATTATGAGACAGTGTTAATTTTTGGTGACGGGAGACCCCCCCCCCACGGTGAGGGTCCAAAAATTTAAAATGCTTATATCTCGCATTCTAATTTTCGTAGTGCGGCCAAATTTTCTTTGGTAATTTATTATGAGACAGTGTTAATTTTTGGTGACGGAAGACCCCCCACGGTGAGGGTAGGAAAATTTAAAATGCTTATAACTCGCGATCTAATTTTCGTAGCGCGGCCAAATTTTGTTTGTTAATTTATTATGAGACAGTGTTACTTTTGGTGACAGGTGACCCCCCACGTTAACGGTTGAAAAATTTAAAATGCTTATAACTCGCGATCTAATTTTCGTAGCGCGGCCAAACTTTGTTTGGTGATTTATTAGGAAACAGTGTTAATTTTTGGTGACAGGAGAACCCCCCCCCCCAATTTGAAGGTCGAAAAAGTTAAAATGCTTATAACTCGCGATCTAATTTTCGTAGAGCGGCCAAATTTTGTATGATGATTTATTATGACCAGTGTTAGTTTTTGGTGACAGAAGACCCCTCACGGTGAGGGTCGAAAACTTTAAAATGCTTATAACTCGCGATCTAATTTTTGTATCACTGCCAAATTTTGTTTGGTAATTTAATATGAGAGAGTGTTAATTTTTGATGACAGGAGACCCCCACGGTGAGGGTCGAAAAATTTTAAATGCTTATAACTCGCGATCTAATTTTTGTATCACGGCCAATTTTTTTTGGTAGTTTAATATGAGAGAGTGTTAATTTTTGATGACAGGAGACCCCCACGGTGAGGGTCGAAAAAATTTAAATGCTTATAACTCGCGATCAATTTTCGTAGCGCGGCCAAATTTTGTTTGGTAATTTATTATGAGACAGTGTTAATTTTTGGTGGCAGGAAATATCCCATGGGGAGGGTGGAAAAATTTAAAATGCTTATTACTGGCGATCTAATTTTCGTAGTGCGGCCAAATTTTGTTTGGTAATTTATTATGAGACTGTTACTTTTGGTAACAGGAGATCCCCCATGGTGAGGATCGAAAAATTTAAAATGCTTATAACTCGCGATCTAATTTTCGTAGTGCGGCCAAATTTTGTTTGATAATTTATTATGAGACAGTGTTAATTTTTGGTGACGGGAGACCCCCCACGGTGAGGGTAGAAAAATTTAAAATGCTTATAACTCGCGATCTAATTTTTGTATCACGGCCAAATTTTTTTGGTAGTTTAATATGAGAGAGTGTTAATTTTTGATGACAGGAGACCCCCACGGTGAGGGTCGAAAAATTTTAAATGCTTATAACTCGCGATCAATTTTCGTATCGCGGCCAAATTTTGTTTTTTAATTTAATATGAGAGAGTGTTAATTTTTGATGACAGGAGACCCCCACGGTGAGGGTCGAAAAATTTTAAATGCTTATAACTCGCGATCAATTTTCGTAGCGCGGCCAAATTTTGTTTGGTAATTTATTATGAGACAGTGTTAATTTTTGGTGACGGGAGACCCCCCACGGTGAGGGTAGAAAAATTTAAAATGCTTATAACTCGCGATCTAATTTTTGTATCACGGCCAAATTTTTTTGGTAGTTTAATATGAGAGAGTGTTAATTTTTGATAACAGGAGACCCCCACGGTGAGGGTCGAAAAATTTTAAATGCTTATAAATCGCGATCAATTTTCGTAGCGCGGCCAAATTTTGTTTGGTAATTTCTTATGAGACAGTGTTACTCTTGGTGACAAGTGACCCCCCACGTTGAGGGTCGAATAATTTAAAATGCTTATAACTCGCGATCAATTTTCGTAGCGCGGCCAAATTTTGTTTGGCAATTTATTATGAGACAGTGTTAATTTTTGGTGACGGGAGACCCCCCACGGTGAGGGTCGAAAAATTTAAAATGCTTGTAACTCGCAATCTAATTTTCGTAGTGCGGCCAAATTTTCTTTGGTAATTTATTATGAGATAGTGTTAATTTTTGGTGACGGGAGACCCCCCCACGGTGAGGGTAGGAAAATTTAAAATGCTTATAACTCGCGATCTAATTTTCGTAGCGCGGCCAAATTTTGTTTGGTAATTTATTATGAAACAGTGTTACTTTTGGTGACAGGTGACCCCCACGTTAACGGTTGAAAAAATTAAAATGCTTATAACTCGCGATCTAATTTTCGTAGCGCGGTCAAATTTTGTTTGGTAATTTCTTATGAGACAGTGTTACTCTTGGTGACAAGTGACCCCCCCACGTTGAGGGTCGAATAATTTAAAATGCTTATAACTCGCGATCAATTTTCGTAGCGCGGCCAAATTTTGTTTCGCAATTTATTATGAGACAGTGCTAATTTTTGGTGACAGAAGACCCCCCCCCCGCCAATTTGAAGGTCGAAAAAGTTAAAATGCTTATAACTCGCGACCTAATTTTCGTAGCGCGGCCAAAATTTGTATGATGATTTATTATGACCAGTGTCAGTTTTTGGTGACAGAAGACCCCTCACGGTGAGGGTCGAAAACTTTAAAATGCTTATAACTCGCGATCTAATTTTTGTATCACGGCCAAATTTTGTTTGGTAATTTAATATGGGAGAGTGTTAATTTTTGATGACAGGAGACCCCCACGGTGAGGGTAGAAAAATTTTAAATGCTTATAACTCGCGATCAATTTTCGTAGCGCGGCCAAATCTTGTTTCGTAATTTATTATGAGACAGTGTTAATTTTTGGTGGCAGGAAATATCCCATGGGGAGGGTCGAAAAATTTAAAATGCTTATTACTGGCGATCTAATTTTCGTAGTGCGGCCAAATTTTGTTTGCTAATTTATTATAAGACTGTTACTTTTGGTAACAGGAGATCCCCCATGGTGAGGATCGAAAAATTGAAAATGCTTATAACTCGCGATCTAATTTTTGTATCACGGCCAAATTTTGTTTGTTAATTTAATATGAGAGAGTGTTAATTTTTGATAACAGGAGACCCCCACGGTGAGGATCGAAAAATTTAAAATACTTATAACTCGCGATCAATTTTCGTAGCGCGGCCAAATTTTGTTTGGTAATTTATTATGAGACAGTGTTAATTTTTGGTGGCAGGAAATATCCCATAGGGAGGGTCGAAAAATTTAAAATGCTTATTACTAGCGATCTAATTTTCGTAGTGCGGCCAAATTTTGTTTGGTAATTTATTATGAGACAGGGTTACTTTTGGTAACAGGAGATCCCCCATGGTGAGGATCGAAAAATTTAAAATGCGTATAACTCGCGACCTAATTTTCGTAGTGCGGCCAAATTTTGTTTGGTAATTTATTATGAGACAGTGTTAATTTTTGGTGACGGGAGACCCCCCACGGTGAGGGTAGAAAAATTTAAAATGCTTATAACTCGCCATCAAATTTTCGTAGCGCGGCCATATTTTTTTTGGTAATTTATTATGAGACAGTGTTAATTTTTGGTGACAGAAGACCCCTCACGGTGAGGGTCGAAAAATTTAAAATGCTTATAATTCGCGATCTAATTTTCGTAGTGCGGCCAAATTTTGTTTGGTAATTTATTACGAGACAGTGTTAATTTTTGGTGACGGAAGACCCCCCACGGTGAGGGTACAAAAATTTAAAATGCTTATAACTCGCGATCTAATTTTCGTAGCGCAGCCAAATTTTGTATGATGATTCATTATGACCAGTGTTAGTTTTTGATGACAGAAGGTCCCTCACGTTGAATGTCGAAAACTTTAAAATTCTTATAACTCGCGATCTAATTTTTGTATCACGGCCAAATTTTGTTTGGTAATTTAATATGAGAGAGTGTTAATTTTTGATGACTGGAGACCCCCACGGTGATTGTCGAAAAATTTTAAATGCTTATAACTCGCGATCAATTTTCGTAGCGCGGCCAAATTTCGTTTGGTAATTTAATATGAGAGAGTGTTAATTTTTGATGACAGGAGACCCCCACGGTGAGTGTCGAAAAATTTTAAATGCTTATAACTCGCGATCAATTTTCGTAGCGCGGCCAAATTTTGTTTGGCAATTTATTATGAGACAGTGTTAATTTTTGGTGACGGGAGACCCCCCACGGTGAGGGTCGAAAAATTTAAAATGCTTATAACTCGCAATCTAATTTTCGTAGTGCGGCCAAATTTTCTTTGGTAATTTATTATGAGATAGTGTTAATTTTTGGTGACGGGAGACCCCCCACGGTGAGGGTAGGAAAATTTAAAATGCTTATAACTCGCGATCTAATTTTCGTAGCGCGGCCAAATCTTGTTTGGTAATTTATTATGAGACAGTGTTACTTTTGGTGACAGGTGACCCCCCACGTTAACGGTTGAAAAATTTATAATGCTTATAACTCGCGATCTAATTTTCGTAGCGCGGCCAAACTTTGTTTGGTGATTTATTAGGAAACTGTGTTAATTTTTGGTGACAGGAGAACCCCCCCCCTCCAATTTAAAGGTCGAAAAAGTTAAAATGCTTATAACTCGCGATCTAATTTTCGTAGCGCGACCAAATTTTGTATGATGATTTATTATGACCACTGTTAGTTTTTGGTGACAGAAGACCACTCACGGTGAGGGTCGAAAACTTTAAAATGCTTATATCTCGCGATCTAATTTTTGTATCACGGCCAAATTTTGTTTGGTAATTTAATATGAGAGAGTGTTAATTTTTGATAACAGGAGACCCCCACGGTGAGGGTCGAAAAATTTTAAATGCTTATAACTCGCGATCAATTTTCGTAGCGCGGCCAAATTTTGTTTAGTAATTTATTATGATACAGTGTTAATTTTTGGTGGCAGGAAATATTCCATAGGGAGGGTCGAAAAATTTAAAATGCTTATTACTGGCGATCTAATTTTCGTAGTGCGGCCAAACTTTGTTTGGTAATTTATTATGAGACAGTGTTAATTTTTGGTGACAGGAGACCCCCAACGTTGAGGGTCGAAAAATTGAAAATGCTTATAACTCGCGATCTAATTTTCGTAGTGCGGCCAAATTTTGTTTGATAATTTATTACGAGACAGTGTTAATTTTTGGTGACGGGTGACCCCCCACGGTGAGGGTAGAAAAATTTAAAATACTTATAACTCGCGATCAATTTTTGTAGCGCGGCCAAATTTTGTTTGGCAATTTATTATGAGACAGTTTTAATTTTTGGTGACAGGAGATACCCCATGGGGAGGGTCGAAAAATTTAAAGTGCTTATAATTCGCGATCTAATTTTCGTAGCGTGGCCAAATTTTGTTTGGTAATTTATTATGAGACAGTGTTAATTTTTGGTGACGGGAGACCCCCCTCCCCACGGTGAGGGTCCAAAAATTTAAAATGCTTATAACTCGCGATCTAATTTTTGTATCACGGCCAAATTTTTTTGGTAGTTTAATATGAGAGAGTGTTAATTTTTGATAACAGGAGACCCCCACGGTGAGGATCGAAAAATTTTAAATGCTTATAAATCGCGATCAATTTTCGTAGCGCGGCCAAATTTTGTTTGGTAATTTCTTATGAGACAGTGTTACTCTTGGTGACAAGTGACCCCCCACGTTGAGGGTCGAATAATTTAAAATGCTTATAACTCGCGATCAATTTTCGTAGCGCGGCCAAATTTTGTTTGGCAATTTATTATGAGACAGTGTTAATTTTTGGTGACGGGAGACCCCCCACGGTGAGGGTCGAAAAATTTAAAATGCTTGTAACTCGCAATCTAATTTTCGTAGTGCGGCCAAATTTTCTTTGGTAATTTATTATGAGATAGTGTTAATTTTTGGTGACGGGAGACCCCCCCACGGTGAGGGTAGGAAAATTTAAAATGCTTATAACTCGCGATCTAATTTTCGTAGCGCGGCCAAATTTTGTTTGGTAATTTATTATGAAACAGTGTTACTTTTGGTGACAGGTGACCCCCACGTTAACGGTTGAAAAAATTAAAATGCTTATAACTCGCGATCTAATTTTCGTAGCGCGGTCAAATTTTGTTTGGTAATTTCTTATGAGACAGTGTTACTCTTGGTGACAGAAGACCCCTCACGGTGAGGGTCGAAAACTTTAAAATGCTTATAACTCGCGATCTAATTTTTGTATCACGGCCAAATTTTGTTTGGTAATTTAATATGGGAGAGTGTTAATTTTTGATGACAGGAGACCCCCACGGTGAGGGTAGAAAAATTTTAAATGCTTATAACTCGCGATCAATTTTCGTAGCGCGGCCAAATTTTGTTTCGTAATTTATTATGAGACAGTGTTAATTTTTGGTGGCAGGAAATATCCCATGGGGAGGGTCGAAAAATTTAAAATGCTTATTACTGGCGATCTAATTTTCGTAGTGCGGCCAAATTTTGTTTGCTAATTTAATATGAGAGAGTGTTAATTTTTGATAACAGGAGACCCCCACGGTGAGGATCGAAAAATTTAAAATACTTATAACTCGCGATCAATTTTCGTAGCGCGGCCAAATTTTGTTTGGTAATTTAATATGAGACAGTGTTAATTTTTGGTGGCAGGAAATATCCCATAGGGAGGGTCGAAAAATTTAAAATGCTTATTACTAGCGATCTAATTTTCGTAGTGCGGACAAATTTTGTTTGGTAATTTATTATGAGACAGGGTTACTTTTGGTAACAGGAGATCCCCCATGGTGAGGATCGAAAAATTTAAAATGCGTATAACTCGCTATCTAATTTTCGTAGTGCGGCCAAATTTTGTTTGGTAATTTATTATGAGACAGTGTTAATTTTTGGTGATAGGAGACCCCCAACGTTGAGGGTCGAAAAATTTAAAATGCTTATAACTCGCGATCTAATTTTCGTAGTGCGGCCAAATTTTGTTTGGTAATTTATTACGAGACAGTGTTAATTTTTGGTGACGGAAGACCCCCCACGGTGAGGGTACAAAAATTTAAAATGCTTATAACTCGCGATCTAATTTTCGTAGCGCAGCCAAATTTTGTATGATGAGTCATTATGACCAGTGTTAGTTTTTGGTGACAGAAGGTCCCTCACGTTGAATGTCGAAAACTTTAAAATTCTTATAACTCGCGATCTAATTTTTGTATCACGGCCAAATTTTGTTTGGTAATTTAATATGAGAGAGTGTTAATTTTTGATGACTGGAGACCCCCACGGTGAGGGTCGAAAAATTTTAAATGCTTATAACTCGCGATCAATTTTCGTAGCGCGGCCAAATTTCGTTTGGTAATTTAATATGAGAGAGTGTTAATTTTTGATGACAGGAGACCCCCACGGTGAGTGTCGAAAAATTTTAAATGCTTATAACTCGCGATCAATTTTCGTAGCGCGGCCAAATTTTGTTTGGCAATTTATTATGAGACAGTGTTAATTTTTGGTGACGGGAGACCCCCCACGGTGAGGGTCGAAAAATTTAAAATGCTTATAACTCGCAATCTAATTTTCGTAGTGCGGCCAAATTTTCTTTGGTAATTTATTATGAGATAGTGTTAATTTTTGGTGACGGGAGACCCCCCACGGTGAGGGTAGTAAAATTTAAAATGCTTATAACTCGCGATCTAATTTTCGTAGCGCGGCCAAATCTTGTTTGGTAATTTATTATGAGACAGTGTTACTTTTGGTGACAGGTGACCCCCCACGTTAACGGTTGAAAAATTTATAATGCTTATAACTCGCGATCTAATTTTCGTAGCGCGGCCAAACTGTGTTTGGTGATTTATTACGAAACTGTGTTAATTTTTGGTGACAGGAGAACCCCCCCCCCTCCAATTTAAAGGTCGAAAAAGTTAAAAAGCTTATAACTCGCGATCTAATTTTCGTAGCGCGACCAAATTTTGTATGATGATTTATTATGACCACTGTTAGTTTTTGGTGACAGAAGACCACTCACGGTGAGGGTCGAAAACTTTAAAATGCTTATAACTCGCGATCTAATTTTTGTATCACGGCCAAATTTTGTTTGGTAATTTAATATGAGAGAGTGTTAATTTTTGATAACAGGAGACCCCCACGGTGAGGGTCGAAAATTTTTAAATGCTTATAACTCGCGATCAATTTTCGCAGCGCGGCCAAATTTTGTTTAGTAATTTATTATGATACAGTGTTAATTTTTGGTGGCAGGAAATATTCCATAGGGAGGGTCGAAAAATTTAAAATGCTTATTACTGGCGATGTAATTTTCGTAGTGCGGCCAAACTTTGTTTGGTAATTTATTATGAGACAGTGTTAATTTTTGGTGACAGGAGACCCCCAACGTTGAGGGTCGAAAAATTGAAAATGCTTATAACTCGCGATCTAATTTTCGTAGTGCGGCCAAATTTTGTTTGATAATTTATTACGAGACAGTGTTAATTTTTGGTGACGGGTGACCCCCCACGGTGAGGGTAGAAAAATTTAAAATACTTATAACTCGCGATCAATTTTTGTAGCGCGGCCTAATTTTGTTTGGCAATTTATTATGAGACAGTTTTAATTTTTGGTGACAGGAGATACCCCATGGGGAGGGTCGAAAAATTTAAAGTGCTTATAATTCGCGATCTAATTTTCGTAGCGTGGCCAAATTTTGTTTGGTAATTTATTATGAGACAGTGTTAATTTTTGGTGACGGGAGACCCCCCCCCCACGGTGAGGGTCCAAAAATTTAAAATGCTTATATCTCGCATTCTAATTTTCGTAGTGCGGCCAAATTTTCTTTGGCAATTTATTATGAGACAGTGCTAATTTCTGGTGACAGGAAATACTCCATGGGGTGGGTCGAAAAATTTAAAATGCTTATAACTGGCGATCTAATTTTCGTAGTGCGGCCAAATTTTGTTTGGTAATTTATTATGAAACTGTTACATTTGGTGACAGGAGATCCCCCATGGTGAGGGTCGAAAAATTTAAAATGCTTATAAATCGCGATCTAATTTTCGTAGTGCGGCCAAATTTTGTTTGGTAATTTATTATGAGACAGTGTTAATTTTTGGTGAAAAGTGACCCCCCACGTTGAGTGTCGAATAATTTAAAATGCTTATAACTCGCGATCAATTTTCGTAGCGCTGCTGAATTTTGTTTGGCAATTTATTATGAGACAGTTTTAATTTTTGGTGACAGGAGATACCCCATGGGGAGGGTCGAAAAATTTAAAGTGCTTATAACTCGCGATCTAATTTTCATAGCGTGGCCAAATTTTGTTTGGTAATTTATTATGAGACAGTGTTAATTTTTGGTGACGGGAGACCCCCCCACACACACACGGTGAGGGTCCAAAAATTTAAAATGCTTATATCTCGCATTCTAATTTTCGTAGTGCGGCCAAATTTTCTTTGGTAATTTATTATGAGACAGTGTTAATTTTTGGTGACGGAAGACCCCCCACGGTGAGGGTAGGAAAATTTAAAATGCTTATAACTCGCGATCTAATTGTCGTAGCGCGGCCAAATTTTGTTTGTTAATTTATTATGAGACAGTGTTACTTTTGGTGACAGGTGACCCCCCACGTTAACGGTTGAAAAATTTAAAATGCTTATAACTCGCGATCAATTTTCGTAGCGCTGCCAAATTTTGTTTGGCAATTTATTATGAGACAGTTTTAATTTTTGGTGACAGGAGATACCCCATGGGGAGGCTCGAAAAATTTAAAGTGCTTATAACTCGCGATCTAATTTTCGTAGCGTGGCCAAATTTTGTTTGGTAATTTATTATGAGACAGTGTTAATTTTTGGTGACGGGAGACCCCCCCCCCACGGTGAGGGTCCAAAAATTTAAAATGCTTATATCTCGCATTCTAATTTTCGTAGTGCGGCCAAATTTTCTTTGGTAATTTATTATGAGACAGTGTTAATTTTTGGTGACGGAAGACCCCCCACGGTGAGGGTAGGAAAATTTAAAATGCTTATAACTCGCGATCTAATTTTCATAGCGCGGCTAAATTTTGTTTGTTAATTTATTATGAGACAGTGTTACTTTTGGTGACAGGTGACCCCCCACGTTAACGGTTGAAAAATTTAAAATGCTTATAACTCGCGATCTAATTTTCGTAGCGCGGCCAAACTTTGTTTGGTGATTTATTAGTAAACAGTGTTAATTTTTGGTGACAGGAGAACCCCCCCCCTCCAATTTGAAGGTCAAAAAAGTTAAAATGCTTATAACTCGCGATCAATTTTCGTAGCGCTGCCAAATTTTGTTTGGCAATTTATTATGAGACAGTTTTAATTTTTGGTGACAGGAGATACCCCATGGGGAGGGTCGAAAAATTTAAAGTGCTTATAACTCGCGATCTAATTTTCGTAGCGTGGCCAAATTTTGTTTGGTAATTTATTATGAGAGAGTGTTAATTTTTGATGACAGGAGACCCCCCACGGTGAGGGTCGAAAAATTTTAAATGCTTATAACTCGCGATCAATTTTCGTAGCGCGG
The DNA here is from genome assembly GCA_964019185.1 of Maratus speculifer. NCBI lineage: Eukaryota > Metazoa > Arthropoda > Arachnida > Araneae > Salticidae > Maratus > Maratus speculifer. The sequence continues at coordinate 8,765,571 of OZ025293.1, read as the reverse complement.
CCAAATTTTGTTTGGTAATTTATTATGAGACTGTTACTTTTGGTAACAGGAGATCCCCCATGGTGAGGATCGAAAAATTTAAAATGCTTATAACTCGCCATATATTTTTCGTAGTGCGGCCAAATTTTGTTTGATAATTTATTATGAGACAGTGTTAATTTTTGGTGACGGGAGACCCCCCACGGTGAGGGTAGAAAAATTTAAAATGCTTATAACTCGCGATCTAATTTTTGTATCACGGCCAAATTTTTTTGGTAGTTTAATATGAGAGAGTGTTAATTTTTGGTGACGGGAAACCCCCCACGGTGAGGGTAGAAAAATTTAAAATACTTATAACTCGCGCTCAATTTTTGTAGCGCGGCCAAATTTTGTTTGGCAATTTATTATGAGACAGTGTTAATTTTTGGTGACAGGAGATACTCCATGGGGAGGGTCGAAAAATTTAAAATGCTTATAACTGGCGATCTAATTTTCGTAGTGCGGCCAAATTTTATTTGGTAATTTATTATGAGACTGTTACATTTGGTGACAGGAGATCCCCCATGGTGAGGGTCGAAAAATTTAAAATGCTTATAACTCGCGATCTAATTTTCGTAGTGCGGCCAAATTTTGTTTGGTAAATTATTATGAGACAGTGTTAATTTTTGGTGACGGGAGACCCCCCACGGTGAGCGTAGAAAAATTTAAAATGCTTATAAATAGCGATCTAATTTTCGTAGCGCGGCCAAATTTTGTTTGGTAATTTCTTATGAGACAGTGTTACTCTTGGTGACAAGTGACCCCCCCACGTTGAGGGTCGAATAATTTAAAATGCTTATAACTCGCGATCAATTTTCGTAGCGCGGCCAAATTTTGTTTGGCAATTTATTATGAGACAGTGTTAATTTTTGGTGACGGGAGACCCCCCCCCACGGTGAGGGTCGAAAAATTTAAAATGCTTATAACTCGCAATCTAATTTTCGTAGTGCGGCCAAATTTTCTTTGGTAATTTATTATGAGACAGTGTTAATTTTTGGTGACGGGAGACCCCCCCACGGTGAGGGTAGGAAAATTTAAAATGCTTATAACTCGCGATCTAATTTTCGTAGCGCGGCCAAATTTTGTTTGGTAATTTATTATGAAACAGTGTTACTTTTGGTGACAGGTGACCCCCACGTTAACGGTTGAAAACTTTAAAATGCTTATAACTCGCGATCTAATTTTCGTAGCGCGGCCAAATTGTGTTTGGTAATTTATTATGAGACAGTGTTAATTTTTGGTGGCAGGAAATATCCCATGGGGAGGTTCGAAAAACTTAAAATGCTTATTACTGGCGATCTAATTTTCGTAGTGCGGCCAAATTTTGTTTGGTAATTTATTATGAGACTGTTACTTTTGGTAACAGGAGATCCCCCATGGTGAGGATCGAAAAATTTAAAATGTTTATAACTCGCTATCTAATTTTCGTAGTGCGGCCAAATTTTGTTTGTTAATTTATTATGAGACAGTGTTAATATATGGTGACGGAGACCCCCCACGGTGAGAGTAGAAAATTTAAAATGCTTATAACTCGCCATCTAATTTTCGTAGCGCGGCCATATTTTGTTTCGTAATTTATTATGAGACAGTGTTAATTTTTGGTGACAGAAGACCCCTCACGATGAGGGTCGAAAACTTTAAAATGCTTATAACTCGCTATCTAATATTTGTATCACGGCCAAATTTTTTTGGTAATTTAATATGAGAGAGTGTTAATTTTTGGTGACAGGAGAACCCCCCCCCCTCCAATTTGAAGGTCGAAAAAGTTAAAATGCTTATAACTCGCGATCTAATTTTCGTAGCGCGGCCAAATTTTGTATGATGATTTATTATGACCAGTGTTAGTTTTTGGTGACAGAAGACCCCTCACGGTGAGGGTCGAAAACTTTAAAATGCTTATAACTCGCGATCTAATTTTTTGCATCACGGCCAAATTTTGTTTGGTAATTTAATATGAGAGAGTGTTAATATTTGATGACAGTAGACCTCCACGGTGAGGGTCGAAAAAATTTAAATGCTTATAACTCGCGATCAATTTTCGTAGCGCGGCCGAATTTTGTTTGGTAATTTGATATGAGAGAATGTTAATTTTTGATGACAGGAGACCCCCACGGTGAGGGTCGAAAAATTTTAAATGCTTATAAGTCGCGATCAATTTTCGTAGCGCGGCCAAATTTTGTTTGGTAATTTATTACGAGACAGTGTTAATTTTTGGTGACGGGACACCCCCCACGGTGAGGATAGAAAAATTTAAAATGCTTATAACTCGCGATCAATTTTTTTAGCGCGGCCAAATTTTGTTTGGCAATTTATTATGAGAAAGTGTCAATTTTTGGTGACAGGAGATACTCCATGGGGAGTGTCGAAAATTTTAAAATGCTTATAACTGGCGATCTAATTTTCGTAGTGCGGCCAAATTTTGTTTGGTAATTTATTATGAGACTGTTACTTTTGGTGACAGGAGATACCCCATGGTGAGGGTCGAAAAATTTAAAATGCTTATAACTCGCGATCTAATTTTCGTAGTGCGGCCAAATTTTGTTTGGTAATTTATTATGAGACAGTGTTAATTTTTGGTGAGGAGAGACCCCCCACGGTGAGGGTAGAAAAATTTAAAATGCTTATGAATCGCGATCTAATTTTCGTAGCGCGGCCAAATTTTGTTTGTTAATTTTTTATGAGACAGTGTTACTTTTGGTGACAAGTGACCCCCAACGTTGAGGGTCGAAAAATTTATAATGCTTATAACTCGCGATCAATTTTCGTAGCGCGGCCAAATTTTGTTTGGCAATTTATTATGAGACAGTGTTAATTTTTGGTGACGGGAGACCCCCACACGGTGAGGGTCGAAAAATTTAAAATGCTTATAACTCGCATTCTAATTTTCGTAGTGCGGCCAAATTTTCTTTGGTAATTTATTATGAGACAGTGTTAATTTTTGGTGACGGAAGACCCCCCACGGTGAGGGTAGTAAAATTTAAAATGCTTATAACTCGCGATCTAATTTTCGTAGCGCGGCCAAATTTTGTTTGTTAATTTATTATGAGACAGTGTTATTTTTGGTGACAGGTGACCCCCCCACGTTAACGGTTGAAAAATTTAAAATGCTTATAACTCGCGATCTAATTTTCATAGAGCTAAATTCGTAGCGACCCCCACGGTGAGGGTCGAAACATTTTAAATGCTTATAAGTCGCGATCAATTTTCGTAGCGCGGCCAAATTTTGTTTGGTAATTTATTACGAGACAGTGTTAATTTTTGGTGACGGGACACCCCCCACGGTGAGGATAGAAAAATTTAAAATGCTTATAACTCGCGATCAATTTTTGTAGCGCTGCCAAATTTTGTTTGGCAATTTATTATGAGACAGTGTTAATTTTTGGTGACAGGAGATACTCCATGGATAGGGTCGAAAAATTTAAAATGCTTATAACTGGCGATCTAATTTTCGTAGCGCGGCGAAATTTTGTTTGGTAATTTATTATGAGACAGTGTTACTTTTGGTGACAGGTGACCCCCCCCCCCACGTTAACGGTCGAAAAATTTAAAATGCTTATAACTCGCGATCAATTTTCGTAGCGCGGCCAAATTTTGTTTGGCAATTTATTATGAGACAGTGTTAATTTTTGGTGACAAGAGATACTCCATGTGGAAGGTCGAAAAATTTAAAATGCATATAACTGGCGATCTAATTTTCGTAGTGCGGCCAAATTTTGTTTGGTAATTTATTATGAGACTGTTACTTTGGTGACAGGCGATCCACCATGGTGAGGGTCGAAAAATTTAAAATGCTTATAACTCGCGATCTAATTTTCGTAGTGCGGCCAAATTTTGTTTGGTAATTTATTATGAGACAGTGTTAATTTTTGGTGACGGGAGACCCCCCCCCACGGTGAGGGTAGAAAAATTTAAAATGCTTATAACTCCCGATCAATTTTCGTATCGCGGCCAAATTTTGTTTGGCAATTTATTATGAGACAGTGTTAATTTTTGGTGACAGGAGATACCCCATGGGGAGGGTCGAAAAATTTAAAATGCTTATAACTCGCGATCTAATTTTCGTAGCGCTGCCAAACTTTGTTTGGTGATTTATTGGGAAACAGTGTTAATTTTTGGTGACAGGAGAACCCCCCTCCAATTTGAAGGTCGAAAAAGTTAAAATGCTTATAACTCGCGATCTAATTTTCGTAGCGCGGCCAAATTTTGTATGATGATTTATTATGACCAGTGTTAGTTTTTGGTGACAGAAGGCCCCTCACGGTGAGGGTCGAAAACTGTTAAATGCTTATAACTCGCGATCTAATTTTTGCATCACGGCCAAATTTTGTTTGGTAATTTAATATGAGAGAGTGTTAATATTTGATGACAGGAGACCTCCACGGTGAGGGTCGAAAAAATTTAAATGCTTATAACTCGCGATCAATTTTCGTAGCGCGGCCGAATTTTGTTTGGTAATTTAATATGAGAGAGTATTAATTTTTGATGACAGGTGACCCCCACGGTGAGGGTCGGAAAATTTTAAATGCTTATAACTCGCGATCAATTTTCGTAGCGCGGCCAAATTTTGTTTGGTAATTTATTATGAGACAGTGTTAATTTTTGGTGACAGGAGATACTCCATGGGGCGGGTCGAAAAATTTAAAATGCTTATAACTCGCGATCTAATTTTCTTAGTGCGGCCAAATTTTGTTTGGTAATTTATTATGAGACAGTGTTAATTTTTGGTGACGGGAGACCCCAACCACGGTGAGGGTAGAAAAATTTAAAGTGCTTATAACTCCCGATCAATTTTCGTATCGCGGCCAAATTTTGTTTGGCAATTTATTATGAGACAGTGTTAATTTTTGGTGACAGGAGATACCCCATGGGGAGGGTCGAAAAATTTAAAATGCTTATAACTCGCGATCTAATTTTCGTAGAGCGGCCAAATTTTGTTTGGTAATTTACTATGAGACAGTGTTAATTTTTGGTGACAGGAGACCCCCTACGTTGAGGGTCGAAAAATGTAAAATGCTTATAACTCCCGATCAATTTTCCTATCGCGGCCAAATTTTGTTTGGCAATTTATTATGAGACAGTGTTAATTTTTGGTGACAGGAGATACCCCATGGGGAGGGTCGAAAAATTTAAAATGCTTATAACTCGCGATCTAATTTTCGTAGAGCGGCCAAATTTTGTTTGATAATTTACTATGAGACAGTGTTAATTTTTGGTGACAGGAGACCCCCTACGTTGAGGGTCGAAAAATGTAAAATGCTTATAACTCCCGATCAATTTTCCTATCGCGGCCAAATTTTGTTTGGCAATTTATTATGAGACAGTGTTAATTTTTGGTGACAGGAGATACCCCATGGGGAGGGTCGAAAAATTTAAAATGCTTATAACTCGCGATCTAATTTTCGTAGAGCGGCCAAATTTTGTTTGGTAATTTATTACACTGGTCAACAGCCAAAAAATGGTCTAATTTTTTCCAGCTGATATATGATCATTTTCATACCCTGAATCCAAAACCCAAAACGGTTTCGCTTTATCAGGTCAATTTTTTGTGCAAATGTCCATTTTAGGCTAAGTGATTTCGGCATAAATGCCTATACATCATTGCAGTACTTATGTGCGTTGCATTCCGAGAAGTCGTATTTCGTTGCCCTGGATTACTAATGATAGATTTTCTTTCATTACAGGATCTATGTGAAGTAAATGGCGTCTTCAAAAAGATCATGTAGGAATAAGCCGGATGTATTTTGCTATATCTGTGGCGAATACACCCTTGTACCAAACAGGAAGCCAATCACCAGTTTTATGAAACGCACCTACCTTGCTTACTTCCAAATGGCACTAGGTGACCAAGATAAAGGTTGGAAACCACATATAGTATGCAAGAAATGCACCGAGTATCTTCGTGCGTGGACCAAAGGCCAGAAGACGGCTCTGAAATTTGGAATTCCTATGGTCTGGAGGGAGCCTACCAACCATGTCACTTATTGTTACTTCTGCGCTGTAGATCTGACTGGTATAAATAGAAACAACCGGAGTAGCCTGGTATATCCAGATCTGCAGTCAACACGTCGTCCTGTAGCCCATTCTGAAGCTATTCCTGTTCCCGTGTTTAAAGAACTTTCGGACATTGACGAAGAATCATCCTCCCCCATCAGGGTTGCTGCTGATGACGACGACTATGTGGTTCTAGAATGTAGTACTACAGTTCCGTTCACACAAATGGAGCTAAATGATCTCGTTCGCGATCTTAACCTCTCCAAGTCATTTGCCGAACTATTGGCATCCAGATTAAAGGAAAAAACTGTCTCACTGAGAGTGTTCGCATCACCTTCTACCGCAACAGACATCAAGACTTCCTACAATATTTCTGTGAAGAGCTTGTTGAAGAGGGACAGTAGGGACAGGGCTCATCATTACACAATCAAGGACTGGCCTCTTAGGGAGGACCTGGTGCCCTGGAGAGCGGACATCATCAACACTCCTCTTGTGAACAGAGCGAAGATCATATTTCCTCCATTGCACATTAAGCTGGGGTTGATGAAGCAATTCACCAAAGCTCTCGACAAAACTGGTGACTGCTTCATGTACTCGTGCCAGGTTTTTCCCAGATTGAGCATTGAGAAGCTGAAAGCTGGCATCTTTGATGGTCTACAGATCAGTCAGCTAATGAGAGATACTCAATTCGAAACACATATGAGCGAAGTGGAACTGGAAGCATGGAAGGCTTTTGTTCTAGTTGTGAAAAACTTTCTCGGCAACACGAAGGCCACTAACTACGTTGAACTGGTGAACAATATGATAACAGCATTCAGAAACCTCGGATGTAACATGAGCATCAAAATGCATTACCTATTCTCGCATTTGGATCGCTTTCCTAACAACCTGGGCTCCATGAGTGATGAACAGGGAGAGCATTTTCATCAGGAGATCAAGGAGATGGAGAACAGATACCAAGGTTGCTGGGATGCAGTAATGATGGCGGATTACTGTTGGAATCTCCAAAGAGACATTCCTGCTGCTGTCCATGCTCGGACCTCAACGAACAGGAAATTCCTACCATAAGTGTTGCACAATGACGAAACAGTGAACTAATCGAATGTTTTCCTGTCTATTAGTTGTTAATTAACTATGTAATTAACTAAACATGTTTTCTGTTAACATACGTACATTTTTTTCGGTTCAGCTAATTACAATTCTGTAGTATATATTTGTTTTTTTCAATTCAACTTCACATCAAAACCTTAGCTGATGTACGGAAATGGATGCCATATTCGGGTTCCTGGAGGTTGAAATATCTTAAATTCATTAAAACATGTCAGACCATTTACAAAAAAAATTTTTTTGTTGTCCTGTGTTATGAGACAATGTTAATTTTTGGTGACAGGAGACCCCCCACGTTGAGGGTCGAAAAATTTAAAATGCTTATAACTCGCAATCTAATTTTCGTAGTGCGGCCAAATTTTCTTTGGTAATTTATTATGAGAGAGTGTTAATTTTTAGTGACCGGAGACCCCCCACGGTGAGGGTAGAAAAATTTAAAATGCTTATAACTCGCGATCTAATTTTCGTAGCGCGGCATAATTTTGTTTGGTAATTTATTATGAGACAGTGTTACTTTTGGTGACAGGTGACCCCCCACGTTAACGGTTGAAAAATTTAAAATGCTTATAACTCGCGATCTAATTTTCGTAGCGCGGCCAAACTTAGTTTGGTGATTTATTAGGAAACAGTGTTAATTTTTGGTGACAGGAGAACCCCCCCTCCCCGCCAATTTGAAGGTCGAAAAAGTTAAAATGCTTATAACTCGCGATCTAATTTTCGTAGCGCGGCCAAATTTTGTATGATGATTTATTATGACCAGTGTTCGTTTTTGGTGACAGGAGACCCCCCCACACACACGGTGAGGGTCGAAAACTTTAAAATGCTTATAACTCGCGATCAATTTTCGTAGCGCGTCCAAATTATGTTTGGTAATTTATTATGAGACAGTGTCACTTTTGGTGACAGGAGACCCCCACGGTGAGGGTCGAAAAATTTAAAATGCTTATAACTCGCAATCTAATTTTTGTATCACGGCCAAATTTTGTTTGGTAATTTAATATGAGAGAGTGTTAATTTTTGATGACAGGAGACCCCCCACGGTGAGGGTCGAAAAATTTAATATGCGTATAACTCGCAATCTAATTTTTGTATCACGGCCAAATTTTGTTTGGTAATTTAATATGAGAGAGTGTTAATATTTGATGACAGGAGACCCCCACGGTGAGGGTCGAAAAATTTTAAATGCTTATAAGTCGCGATCAATTTTCGTAGCGCGGCCAAATTTTGTTTGGTAATTTATTACGAGACAGTGTTAATTTTTGGTGACGGGACACCCCCCACGGTGAGGATAGAAAAATTTAAAATGCTTATAACTCGCGATCAATTTTTTTAGCGCGGCCAAATGTTGTTTGGCAATTTATTATGAGAAAGTGTCAATTTTTGGTGACAGGAGACACTCCATGGGGAAGGTCGAAAATTTTAAAATGCTTATAACTGGCGATCTAATTTTCGTAGTGCGGCCAAATTTTGTTTCGTAATTTATTATGAGACTGTTACTTTTGGTGACAGGAGATCCCCCATGGTGAGGGTCGAAAAATTTAAAATGCTTATAACTCGCGATCTAATTTTCGTAGTGCGGCCAAATTTTGTTTGGTAATTTATTATGAGACAGTGTTAATTTTTGGTGAGGAGAGACCCCCCACGGTGAGGGTAGAAAAATTTAAAATGCTTATAAATCGCGATATAATTTTCGTAGCGCGGCCAAATTTTGCTTGGTAATTTCTTATGAGACAGTGTTACTTTTGGTGACAAGTGACCCCCCACGTTGAGGGTCGAAAAATTTAAAATGCTTATAACTCGCGATCAATTTTCGTAGCGCGGCCAAATTTTGTTTGGCAATTTATTTTGAGACAGTGTTAATTTTTGGTGACGGGAGACCCCCACACGGTGAGGGTCGAAAAATTTAAAATGCTTATAACTCGCATTCTAATTTTCGTAGTGCGGCCAAATTTTCTTTGGTAATTTATTATGAGACAGTGTTAATTTTTGGCGACGGAAGACCCCCCACGGTGAGGGTAGGAAAATTTAAAATGCTTATAACTCGCGATCTAATTTTCGTAGCGCCGCCAAATTTTGTTTGTTAATTTATTATGAGACTGTGTTACTTTTGGTGACAGGTGACCCTCCACGTTAACGGTTGAAAAATTTAAAATGCTTATAACTCGCGATCTAATTTTCGTAGCGCTAAATTCGTAGCGACCCCCACGGTGAGGGTCGAAACATTTTAAATGCTTATAAGTCGCGATCAATTTTCGTAGCGCGGCCAAATTTTGTTTGGTAATTTATTACGAGACAGTGTTAATTTTTGGTGACGGGACACCCCCCACGGTGAGGATAGAAAAATTTAAAATGCTTATAACTCGCGATCAATTTTTGTAGCGCTGCCAAGTTTTGTTTGGCAATTTATTAAGAGACAGTGTTAATTTTTGGTGACAGGACATACTCCATGGGGAGGGTCGAAAAATTTAAAATGCTTATAACTCGCGATCTAATTTTCGTAGCGCGGCGAAATTTTGTTTGGTAATTTATTATGAGACAGTGTTAATTTTTGGTGACGGGACACCCCCCACGGTGAGGATAGAAAAATTTAAAATGCTTATAACTCGCGATCAATTTTTGTAGCGCGGCCAAATTTTGTTTGGCAATTTATTATGAGACAGTGTTAATTTTTGGTGACAGGAGATACCCCACTGGGAGGGTCAAAAAACTTAAAATGCTTATAACTCGCGATCTAATTTTCGTAGAGCGGCCAAATTTTGTTTGGTAATTTATTATGAGACAGTGTTAATTTTTGGTGACGGGAGACCCTCCACGGTGAGGGTAGAAAAATTTAAAATGCTTATAACTCGCGATCAATTTTCGTAGCGCGACCAAATTTTGTTTGGCAATTTATTATGAGGCAGTGTTATTTTTTTGGTGACAGGAGATACTCCATGTGGAAGTTCGAAAAATTTAAAATGCATATAACTGGCGATCTAATTTTCGTAGTGCGGCCAAATTTTGTTTGGTAATTTATTATGAGACTGTTACTTTGGTGACAGGCGATCCACCATGGTGAGGGTCGAAAAATTTAAAATGCTTATAACTCGCGATCTAATTTTCGTAGTGCGGCCAAATTTTGATTGGTAATTTATTATGAGACAGTGTTAATTTTTGGTGACGGGAGACCCCCCCCCCCACGGTGAGGGTAGAAAAATTTAAAATGCTTATAACTCCCGATCAATTTTCGTATCGCGGCCAAATTTTGTTTGGCAATTTATTATGAGACAGTGTTAATTTTTGGTGACAGGAGATACCCCATGGGGAGGGTCGAAAAATTTAAAATGCTTATAACTCGCGATCTAATTTTCGTAGCGCTGCCAAACTTTGTTTGGTGATTTATTGGGAAACAGTGTTAATTTTTGGTGACAGGAGAACCCCCCTCCAATTTGAAGGTCGAAAAAGTTAAAATGCTTATAACTCGCGATCTAATTTTCGTAGCGCGGCCAAATTTTGTATGATGATTTATTATGACCAGTGTTAGTTTTTGGTGACAGAAGGCCCCTCACGGTGAGGGTCGAAAACTGTTAAATGCTTATAACTCGCGATCTAATTTTTGCATCACGGCCAAATTTTGTTTGGTAATTTAATATGAGAGAGTGTTAATATTTGATGACAGGAGACCTCCACGGTGAGGGTCGGAAAATTTTAAATGCTTATAACTCGCGATCAATTTTCGTAGCGCGGCCAAATTTTGTTTGGTAATTTATTATGAGACAGTGTTAATTTTTGGTGACAGGAGATACTCCATGGGGCGGGTCGAAAAATTTAAAATGCTTATAACTCGCGATCTAATTTTCGTAGCGCGGCCAAACTTTGTTTGGTGATTTATTGGGAAACAGTGTTAATTTTTGGTGACAGGAGAACCCCCCTCCAATTTGAAGGTCGAAAAAGTTAAAATGCTTATAACTCGCGATCTAATTTTCGTAGCGCGGCCAAATTTTGTATGATGATTTATTATGACCAGTGTTAGTTTTTGGTGACAGAAGGCCCCTCACGGTGAGGGTCGAAAACTGTTAAATGCTTATAACTCGCGATCTAATTTTTGCATCACGGCCAAATTTTGTTTGGTAATTTAATATGAGAGAGTGTTAATATTTGATGACAGGAGACCTCCACGGTGAGGGTCGGAAAATTTTAAATGCTTATAACTCGCGATCAATTTTCGTAGCGCGGCCAAATTTTGTTTGGTAATTTATTATGAGACAGTGTTAATTTTTGGTGACAGGAGATACTCCATGGGGCGGGTCGAAAAATTTAAAATGCTTATAACTCGCGATCTAATTTTCGTAGCGCGGCCAAATTTCGTTTGGTAATTTATTATGAGACAGTGTTACTTTTGGTGACAGGTGACCCCCCACGTTAACGGTCGAAAAATTTAAAATGCTTATAACTCGCGATCAATTTTCGTAGCGCGGCCAAATTTTGTTTGGCAATTTATTATGAGACAGTGTTAATTTTTGGTGACATTAGATACCCCATGGGGAGGGTCGAAAAACTTAAAATACTTATAACTCGCGATCTAATTTTCGTAGCGCGGCCAAATTTTGTTTGGTAATTTATTATGAGAGAGTGTTAATTTTTGGTGACAGGAGAACCCCCCCCCCTCCAATTTGAAGGTCGAAAAAGTTAAAATGCTTATAACTCGCGATCAATTTTCGTAGCGCTGCCAAATTTTGTTTGGCAATTTATTATGAGACAGTTTTAATTTTTGGTGACAGGAGATACCCCATGGGGAGGGTCGAAAAATTTAAAGTGCTTATAACTCGCGATCTAATTTTCGTAGCGTGGCCAAATTTTGTTTGGTAATTTATTATGAGAGAGTGTTAATTTTTGATGACAGGAGACCCCCCACGGTGAGGGTCGAAAAATTTTAAATGCTTATAACTCGCGATCTAATTTTTGTATCACGGCCAAATTTTTTTGGTAGTTTAATATGAGAGAGTGTAAATTTTTGGTGACGGGAAACCCCCCACGGTGAGGGTAGAAAAATTTAAAATACTTATAACTCGCGCTCAATTTTTGTAGCGCGGCCAAATTTTGTTTGGCAATTTATTATGAGACAGTGTTAATTTTTGGTGACAGGAGATACTCCATGGGAAGGGTCGAAAAATTTAAAATGCTTATAACTGGCGATCTAATTTTCGTAGTGCGGCCAAATTTTATTTGGTAATTTATTATGAGACTGTTACATTTGGTGACAGGAGATCCCCCATGGTGAGGGTCGAAAAATTTAAAATGCTTATAACTCGCGATCTAATTTTCGTAGTGCGGCCAAATTTTGTTTGGTAAATTATTATGAGACAGTGTTAATTTTTGGTGACGGGAGACCCCCCACGGTGAGCGTAGAAAAATTTAAAATGCTTATAAATAGTGATCTAATTTTCGTAGCGCGGCCAAATTTTGTTTGGTAATTTCTTATGAGACAGTGTTACTCTTGGTGACAAGTGACCCCCCCCACGTTGAGGGTCGAATAATTTAAAATGCTTATAACTCGCGATCAATTTTCGTAGCGCGGCCAAATTTTGTTTGGCAATTTATTATGAGACAGTGTTAATTTTTGGTGACGGGAGACCCCCCCACGGTGAGGGTCGAAAAATTTAAAATGCTTATAACTCGCAATCTAATTTTCGTAGTGCGGCCAAATTTTCTTTGGTAATTTATTATGAGACAGTGTTAATTTTTGGTGACGGGAGACCCCCCCACGGTGAGGGTAGGAAAATTTAAAATGCTTATAACTCGCGATCTAATTTTCGTAGCGCGGCCAAATTTTGTTTGGTAATTTATTATGAAACAGTGTTACTTTTGGTGACAGGTGACCCCCACGTTAACGGTTGAAAACTTTAAAATGCTTATAACTCGCGATCTAATTTTCGTAGCGCGGCCAAATTGTGTTTGGTAATTTATTATGAGACAGTGTTAATTTTTGGTGGCAGGAAATATCCCATGGGGAGGTTCGAAAAACTTAAAATGCTTATTACTGGCGATCTAATTTTCGTAGTGCGGCCAAATTTTGTTTGGTAATTTATTATGAGACTGTTACTTTTGGTAACAGGAGATCCCCCATGGTGAGGATCGAAAAATTTAAAATGCTTATAACTCGCTATCTAATTTTCGTAGTGCGGCCAAATTTTGTTTGGTAATTTATTATGAGACAGTGTTAATATATGGTGACGGAGACCCCCCACGGTGAGAGTAGAAAATTTTAAAATGCTTATAACTCGCCATCTAATTTTCGTAGCGCGGCCATATTTTGTTTCGTAATTTATTATGAGACAGTGTTAATTTTTGGTGACAGAAGACCCCTCACAATGAGGGTCGAAAACTTTAAAATGCTTATAACTCGCTATCTAATATTTGTATCACGGCCAAATTTTTTTGGTAATTTAATATGAGAGAGTGTTAATTTTTGGTGACAGGAGAAACCCCCCCCCTCCTATTTGAAGGTCGAAAAAGTTAAAATGCTTATAACTCGCGATATAATTTTCGTAGCGCGGCCAAATTTTGTATGATGATTTATTATGACCAGTGTTAGTTTTTGGTGACAGAAGACCCCTCACGGTGAGGGTCGAAAACTTTAAAATGCTTATATCTGGCGATCTAATTTTTTGCATCACGGCCAAATTTTGTTTGGTAATTTAATATGAGAGAGTGTTAATATTTGATGACAGTAGACCTCCACGGTGAGGGTCGAAAAAATTTAAATGCTTATAACTCGCGATCAATTTTCGTAGCGCGGCCGAATTTTGTTTGGTAATTTGATATGAGAGAATGTTAATTTTTGATGACAGGAGACCCCCACGGTGAGGGTCGAAAAATTTTAAATGCTTATAAGTCGCGATCAATTTTCGTAGCGCGGCCAAATTTTGTTTGGTAATTTATTACGAGACAGTGTTAATTTTTGGTGACGGGACACCCCCCATGGTGAGGATAGAAAAATTTTAAATGCTTATAACTCGCGATCAATTTTTTTAGCGCGGCCAAATTTTGTTTGGCAATTTATTATGAGAATGTGTCAATTTTTGGTGACAGGAGATACTCCATGGGGAGTGTCGAAAATTTTAAAATGCTTATAACTGGCGATCTAATTTTCGTAGTGCGGCCAAATTTTGTTTGGTAATTTATTATGAGACTGTTACTTTTGGTGACAGGAGATCCCCCATGGTGAGGGTCGAAAAATTTAAAATGCTTATAACTCGCGATCAATTTTCGTAGTGCGGCCAAATTTTGTTTGGTAATTTATTATGAGACAGTGTTAATTTTTGGTGAGGAGAGACCCCCCACGGTGAGGGTAGAAAAATTTAAAATGCTTATAAATCGCGATCTAATTTTCGTAGCGCGGCCAAATTTTGTTTGGTAATTTTTTATGAGACAGTGTTACTTTTGGTGACAAGTGACCCCCAACGTTGAGGGTCGAAAAATTTAAAATGCTTATAACTCGCGATCAATTTTCGTAGCGCGGCCAAATTTTGTTTGGCAATTTATTATGAGACAGTGTTAATTTTTGGTGACGGGAGACCCCCACACGGTGAGGGTCGAAAAATTTAAAATGCTTATAACTCGCATTCTAATTTTCGTAGTGCGGCCAAATTTTGTTTGGCAATTTATTATGAGACAGTGTTAATTTTTGGTGACGGGAGACCCCCACACGGTGAGGGTCGAAAAATTTAAAATGCTTATAACTCGCGATCAATTTTCGTAGCGCGGCCAAATTTTGTTTGGCAATTTATTATGAGACAGTGTTAATTTTTGGTGACGGGAGACCCCCACACGGTGAGGGTCGAAAAATTTAAAATGCTTATACGTCGCGATCTAATTTTCGTAGCGCGGCCAAATTGTGTTTGGTAATTTATTATGAGACAGTGTTAATTTTTGGTGGCAGGAAATATCCCATGGGGAGGTTCGAAAAACTTAAAATGCTTATTACTGGCGATCTAATTTTCGTAGTGCGGCCAAATTTTGTTTGGTAATTTATTATGAGACTGTTACTTTTGGTAACAGGAGATCCCCCATGGTGAGGATCGAAAAATTTAAAATGCTTATAACTCGCTATCTAATTTTCGTAGTGCGGCCAAATTTTGTTTGGTAATTTATTATGAGACAGTGTTAATATATGGTGACGGAGACCCCCCACGGTGAGAGTAGAAAATTTTAAAATGCTTATAACTCGCCATCTAATTTTCGTAGCGCGGCCATATTTTGTTTCGTAATTTATTATGAGACAGTGTTAATTTTTGGTGACAGAAGACCCCTCACAATGAGGGTCGAAAACTTTAAAATGCTTATAACTCGCTATCTAATATTTGTATCACGGCCAAATTTTTTTGGTAATTTAATATGAGAGAGTGTTAATTTTTGGTGACAGGAGAAACCCCCCCCCCTCCTATTTGAAGGTCGAAAAAGTTAAAATGCTTATAACTCGCGATATAATTTTCGTAGCGCGGCCAAATTTTGTATGATGATTTATTATGACCAGTGTTAGTTTTTGGTGACAGAAGACCCCTCACGGTGAGGGTCGAAAACTTTAAAATGCTTATATCTGGCGATCTAATTTTTTGCATCACGGCCAAATTTTGTTTGGTAATTTAATATGAGAGAGTGTTAATATTTGATGACAGTAGACCTCCACGGTGAGGGTCGAAAAAATTTAAATGCTTATAACTCGCGATCAATTTTCGTAGCGCGGCCGAATTTTGTTTGGTAATTTGATATGAGAGAATGTTAATTTTTGATGACAGGAGACCCCCACGGTGAGGGTCGAAAAATTTTAAATGCTTATAAGTCGCGATCAATTTTCGTAGCGCGGCCAAATTTTGTTTGGTAATTTATTACGAGACAGTGTTAATTTTTGGTGACGGGACACCCCCCATGGTGAGGATAGAAAAATTTAAAATGCTTATAACTCGCGATCAATTTTTTTAGCGCGGCCAAATTTTGTTTGGCAATTTATTATGAGAATGTGTCAATTTTTGGTGACAGGAGATACTCCATGGGGAGTGTCGAAAATTTTAAAATGCTTATAACTGGCGATCTAATTTTCGTAGTGCGGCCAAATTTTGTTTGGTAATTTATTATGAGACTGTTACTTTTGGTGACAGGAGATCCCCCATGGTGAGGGTCGAAAAATTTAAAATGCTTATAACTCGCGATCAATTTTCGTAGTGCGGCCAAATTTTGTTTGGTAATTTATTATGAGACAGTGTTAATTTTTGGTGAGGAGAGACCCCCCACGGTGAGGGTAGAAAAATTTAAAATGCTTATAAATCGCGATCTAATTTTCGTAGCGCGGCCAAATTTTGTTTGGTAATTTTTTATGAGACAGTGTTACTTTTGGTGACAAGTGACCCCCAACGTTGAGGGTCGAAAAATTTAAAATGCTTATAACTCGCGATCAATTTTCGTAGCGCGGCCAAATTTTGTTTGGCAATTTATTATGAGACAGTGTTAATTTTTGGTGACGGGAGACCCCCACACGGTGAGGGTCGAAAAATTTAAAATGCTTATAACTCGCATTCTTATTTTCGTAGTGCGGCCAAATTTTGTTTGGCAATTTATTATGAGACAGTGTTAATTTTTGGTGACGGGAGACCCCCACACGGTGAGGGTCGAAAAATTTAAAATGCTTATAACTCGCGATCTAATTTTCGTAGCGCGGCCAAATTTTGTTTGTTAATTTATTATGAGACAGTGTTACTTTTGGTGACAGGTGACCCCCCCACGTTAACGGTTGAAAAATTTAAAATGCTTATAACTCGCGATCTAATTTTCGTAGAGCTAAATTCGTAGCGACCCCCACGGTGAGGGTCGAAACATTTTAAATGCTGATAATTCGCGATCAATTTTCGTAGCGCGGCCAAATTTTGTTTGGTAATTTATTACGAGACAGTGTTAATTTTTGGTGACGGGACACCCCCCACGGTGAGGATAGAAAAATTTAAAATGCTTATAACTCGCGATCAATTTTTGTAGCGCTGCCAAATTTTGTTTGGCAATTTATTATGAGACAGTGTTAATTTTTGGTGACAGGAGATACTCCATGGAGAGGGTCGAAAAATTTAAAATGCTTATAACTCGCGATCTAATTTTCGTAGCGCGGCGAAATTTTGTTTGGTAATTTATTATGAGACAGTGTTACTTTTGGTGACAGGTGACCCCCCCCCCCACGTTAACGGTCGAAAAATTTAAAATGCTTATAACTCGCGATCAATTTTCGTAGCGCGGCCAAATTTTGTTTGGCAATTTATTATGAGACAGTGTTAATTTTTGGTGACAAGAGATACTCCATGTGGAAGGTCGAAAAATTTAAAATGCATATAACTGGCGATCTAATTTTCGTAGTGCGGCCAAATTTTGTTTGGTAATTTATTATGAGACTGTTACTTTGGTGACAGGCGATCCACCATGGTGAGGGTCGAAAAATTTAAAATGCTTATAACTCGCGATCTAATTTTCGTAGCGCGGCCAAACTTTGTTTGGTGATTTATTGGGAAACAGTGTTAATTTTTGGTGACAGGAGAACCCCCCTCCAATTTGAAGGTCGAAAAAGTTAAAATGCTTATAACTCGCGATCTAATTTTCGTAGCGCGGCCAAATTTTGTATGATGATTTATTATGACCAGTGTTAGTTTTTGGTGACAGAAGGCCCCTCACGGTGAGGGTCGAAAACTGTTAAATGCTTATAACTCGCGATCTAATTTTTGCATCACGGCCAAATTTTGTTTGGTAATTTAATATGAGAGAGTGTTAATATTTGATGACAGGAGACCTCCACGGTGAGGGTCGAAAAAATTTAAATGCTTATAACTCGCGATCAATTTTCGTAGCGCGGCCGAATTTTGTTTGGTAATTTAATATGAGAGAGTATTAATTTTTGATGACAGGAGACCCCCACGGTGAGGGTCGGAAAATTTTAAATGCTTATAACTCGCGATCAATTTTCGTAGCGCGGCCAAATTTTGTTTGGTAATTTATTATGAGACAGTGTTAATTTTTGGTGACAGGAGATAATCCATGGGGCGGGTCGAAAAATTTAAAATGCTTATAACTCGCGATCTAATTTTCGTAGCGCGGCCAAATTTCGTTTGGTAATTTATTATGAGACAGTGTTACTTTTGGTGACAGGTGACCCCCCACGTTAACGGTCGAAAAATTTAAAATGCTTATAACTCGCGATCAATTTTCGTAGCGCGGCCAAATTTTGTTTGGCAATTTATTATGAGACAGTGTTAATTTTTGGTGACATTAGATACCCCATGGGGAGGGTCGAAAAACTTAAAATGCTTATAACTCGCGATCTAATTTTCGTAGCTCGGCCAAATTTTGTTTGGTAATTTATTATGAGACAGTGTTAATTTTTGGTGACGGGAGACCCCCCACGGTGAGGGTAGAAAAATTTAAAATGCTTATAACTCGCGATCAATTTTCGTAGCGAGACCAAATTTTGTTTGGCAATTTATTATGAGGCTGTGTTATTTTTTTGGTGACAGGAGATACTCCATATGGAAGGTCGAAAAATTTAAAATGCTTATAACTGGCGATCTAATTTTCGTAGTGCTGCCAAATTTTGTTTGGTAATTTATTATGAGACTGTTACTTTGGTGACAGGCGATCCATTATGGTGAGGGTCGAAAAATTTAAAATGCTTATAACTCGCGATCTAATTTTCTTAGTGCGGCCAAATTTTGTTTGGTAATTTATTATGAGACAGTGTTAATTTTTGGTGACGGGAGACCCCCCCCACGGTGAGGGTAGAAAAATTTAAAGTGCTTATAACTCCCGATCAATTTTCGTATCGCGGCCAAATTTTGTTTGGCAATTTATTATGAGACAGTGTTAATTTTTGGTGACAGGAGATACCCCATGGGGAGGGTCGAAAAATTTAAAATGCTTATAACTCGCGATCTAATTTTCGTAGAGCGGCCAAATTTTGTTTGGTAATTTACTATGAGACAGTGTTAATTTTTGGTGACAGGAGACCCCCTACGTTGAGGGTCGAAAAATGTAAAATGCTTATAACTCCCGATCAATTTTCCTATCGCGGCCAAATTTTGTTTGGCAATTTATTATGAGACAGTGTTAATTTTTGGTGACAGGAGATACCCCATTGGGAGAGTCGAAAAATTTAAAATGCTTATAACTCGCGATCTAATTTTCGTAGAGCGGCCAAATTTTGTTTGGTAATTTACTATGAGACAGTGTTAATTTTTGGTGACAGGAGACCCCCTACGTTGAGGGTCGAAAAATGTAAAATGCTTATAACTCCCGATCAATTTTCCTATCGCGGCCAAATTTTGTTTGGCAATTTATTATGAGACAGTGTTAATTTTTGGTGACAGGAGATACCCCATGGGGAGGGTCGAAAAATTTAAAATGCTTATAACTCGCGATCTAATTTTCGTAGAGCGGCCAAATTTTGTTTGGTAATTTATTACACTGGTCAACAGCCAAAAAATGGTCTAATTTTTTCCAGCTGATATATGTTCATTTTCATACCCTGAATCCAAAACCCAAAACGGTTTCGCTTTATCAGGTCAATTTTTTGTGCAAATGTCCATTTTAGGCTAAGTGATTTCGGCATAAATGCCTATACATCATTGCAGTACTTATGTGCGTTGCATTCCGAGAAGTCGTATTTCGTTGCCCTGGATTACTAATGATAGATTTTCTTTCATTACAGGATCTATGTGAAGTAAATGGCGTCTTCAAAAAGATCATGTAGGAATAAGCCGGATGTATTTTGCTATATCTGTGGCGAATACACCCTTGTACCAAACAGGAAGCCAATCACCAGTTTTATGAAACGCACCTACCTTGCTTACTTCCAAATGGCACTAGGTGACCAAGATAAAGGTTGGAAACCACATATAGTATGCAAGAAATGCACCGAGTATCTTCGTGCGTGGACCAAAGGCCAGAAGACGGCTCTGAAATTTGGAATTCCTATGGTCTGGAGGGAGCCTACCAACCATGTCACTTATTGTTACTTCTGCGCTGTAGATCTGACTGGTATAAATAGAAACAACCGGAGTAGCCTGGTATATCCAGATCTGCAGTCAACACGTCGTCCTGTAGCCCATTCTGAAGCTATTCCTGTTCCCGTGTTTAAAGAACTTTCGGACATTGACGAAGAATCATCCTCCCCCATCAGGGTTGCTGCTGATGACGACGACTATGTGGTTCTAGAATGTAGTACTACAGTTCCGTTCACACAAATGGAGCTAAATGATCTCGTTCGCGATCTTAACCTCTCCAAGTCATTTGCCGAACTATTGGCATCCAGATTAAAGGAAAAAACTGTCTCACTGAGAGTGTTCGCATCACCTTCTACCGCAACAGACATCAAGACTTCCTACAATATTTCTGTGAAGAGCTTGTTGAAGAGGGACAGTAGGGACAGGGCTCATCATTACACAATCAAGGACTGGCCTCTTAGGGAGGACCTGGTGCCCTGGAGAGCGGACATCATCAACACTCCTCTTGTGAACAGAGCGAAGATCATATTTCCTCCATTGCACATTAAGCTGGGGTTGATGAAGCAATTCACCAAAGCTCTCGACAAAACTGGTGACTGCTTCATGTACTCGTGCCAGGTTTTTCCCAGATTGAGCATTGAGAAGCTGAAAGCTGGCATCTTTGATGGTCTACAGATCAGTCAGCTAATGAGAGATACTCAATTCGAAACACATATGAGCGAAGTGGAACTGGAAGCATGGAAGGCTTTTGTTCTAGTTGTGAAAAACTTTCTCGGCAACACGAAGGCCACTAACTACGTTGAACTGGTGAACAATATGATAACAGCATTCAGAAACCTCGGATGTAACATGAGCATCAAAATGCATTACCTATTCTCGCATTTGGATCGCTTTCCTAACAACCTGGGCTCCATGAGTGATGAACAGGGAGAGCATTTTCATCAGGAGATCAAGGAGATGGAGAACAGATACCAAGGTTGCTGGGATGCAGTAATGATGGCGGATTACTGTTGGAATCTCCAAAGAGACATTCCTGCTGCTGTCCATGCTCGGACCTCAACGAACAGGAAATTCCTACCATAAGTGTTGCACAATGACGAAACAGTGAACTAATCGAATGTTTTCCTGTCTATTAGTTGTTAATTAACTATGTAATTAACTAAACATGTTTTCTGTTAACATACGTACATTTTTTTCGGTTCAGCTAATTACAATTCTGTAGTATATATTTGTTTTTTTCAATTCAACTTCACATCAAAACCTTAGCTGATGTACGGAAATGGATGCCATATTCGGGTTCCTGGAGGTTGAAATATCTTAAATTCATTAAAACATGTCAGACCATTTACAAAAAAAAATTTTTTGTTGTCCTGTGTTATGAGACAATGTTAATTTTTGGTGACAGGAGACCCCCCACGTTGAGGGTCGAAAAATTTAAAATGCTTATAACTCGCAATCTAATTTTCGTAGTGCGGCCAAATTTTCTTTGGTAATTTATTATGAGAGAGTGTTAATTTTTAGTGACCGGAGACCCCCCACGGTGAGGGTAGAAAAATTTAAAATGCTTATAACTCGCGATCTAATTTTCGTAGCGCGGCCAAATTTTGTTTGGTAATTTATTATGAGACAGTGTTACTTTTGGTGACAGGTGACCCCCCACGTTAACGGTTGAAAAATTTAAAATGCTTATAACTCGCGATCTAATTTTCGTAGCGCGGCCAAACTTAGTTTGGTGATTTATTAGGAAACAGTGTTAATTTTTGGTGACAGGAGAACCCCCCCCCCCCGCCAATTTGAAGGTCGAAAAAGTTAAAATGCTTATAACTCGCGATCTAATTTTCGTAGCGCGGCCAAATTTTGTATGATGATTTATTATGACCAGTGTTCGTTTTTGGTGACAGGAGACCCCCCCCCACACACACGGTGAGGGTCGAAAACTTTAAAATGCTTATAACTCGCGATCAATTTTCGTAGCGCGTCCAAATTATGTTTGGTAATTTATTATGAGACAGTGTCACTTTTGGTGACAGGAGACCCCCACGGTGAGGGTCGAAAAATTTAAAATGCTTATAACTCGAAATCTAATTTTTGTATCACGGCCAAATTTTGTTTGGTAATTTAATATGAGAGAGTGTTAATATTTGATGACAGTAGACCTCCACGGTGAGGGTCGAAAAAATTTAAATGCTTATAACTCGCGATCAATTTTCGTAGCGCGGCCGAATTTTGTTTGGTAATTTGATATGAGAGAGTGTTAATTTTTGATGACAGGAGACCCCCACGGTGAGGGTCGAAAAATTTTAAATGCTTATAAGTCGCGATCAATTTTCGTAGCGCGGCCAAATTTTGTTTGGTAATTTATTACGAGACAGTGTTAATTTTTGGTGACGGGACACCCCCCACGGTGAGGATAGAAAAATTTAAAATGCTTATAACTCGCGATCAATTTTTTTAGCGCGGCCAAATGTTGTTTGGCAATTTATTATGAGAAAGTGTCAATTTTTGGTGACAGGAGACACTCCATGGGGAGGGTCGAAAATTTTAAAATGCTTATAACTGGCGATCTAATTTTCGTAGTGCGGCCAAATTTTGTTTCGTAATTTATTATGAGACTGTTACTTTTGGTGACAGGAGATCCCCCATGGTGAGGGTCGAAAAATTTAAAATGCTTATAACTCGCGATCTAATTTTCGTAGTGCGGCCAAATTTTGTTTGGTAATTTATTATGAGACAGTGTTAATTTTTGGTGAGGAGAGACCCAGCACGGTGAGGGTAGAAAAATTTAAAATGCTTATAACTCGCGATCAATTTTCGAAGCGCGGCCAAACTTTGTTTGGCAATTTATTTTGAGACAGTGTTACTTTTGGTGACAGGTGACCCCCCACGTTAACGGTTGAAAAATTTAAAATGCTTATAACTCGCGATCTAATTTTCGTAGCGCTAAATTCGTAGCGACCCCCACGGTGAGGGTCGAAACATTTTAAATGCTTATAAGTCGCGATCAATTTTCGTAGCGCGGCCAAATTTTGTTTGGTAATTTATTACGAGACAGTGTTAATTTTTGGTGACGGGCCACCCCCCACGGTGAGGATAGAAAAATTTAAAATGCTTATAACTCGCGATCAATTTTTGTAGCGCTGCCAAATTTTGTTTGGCAATTTATTATGAGACAGTGTTAATTTTTGGTGACAGGAGATACTCCATGGGGAGGGTCGAAAAATTTAAAATGCTTATAACTCGCGATCTAATTTTCGTAGCGCGGCGAAATTTTGTTTGGTAATTTATTATGAGACAGTGTTACTTTTGGTGACAGGTGACCCCCCCACGTTAACGGTCGAAAAATTTAAAATGCTTATAACTCGCGATCAATTTTCGTAGCGCGGCCAAATTTTGTTTGGCAATTTATTATGAGACAGTGTTAATTTTTGGTGACAGGAGATACCCCACTGGGAGGGTCAAAAAACTTAAAATGCTTATAACTCGCGATCTAATTTTCGTAGCGCGGCCAAATTTTGTTTGGTAATTTATTATGAGACAGTGTTAATTTTTGGTGACGGGAGACCCCCCACGGTGAGGGTAGAAAAATTTAAAATGCTTATAACTCGCGATCAATTTTCGTAGTGCGGCCAAATTTTGTTTGGTAATTTATTATGAGACTGTTACTTTGGTGACAGGCGATCCACCATGGTGAGGGTCGAAAAATTTAAAATGCTTATAACTCGCGATCTAATTTTCGTAGTGCGGCCAAATTTTGATTGGTAATTTATTATGAGACAGTGTTAATTTTTGGTGACGGGAGACCCCCCCCCCCACGGTGAGGGTAGAAAAATTTAAAATGCTTATAACTCCCGATCAATTTTCGTAGCGCGGCCAAATTTTGTTTGGCAATTTATTATGAGACAGTGTTACTTTTGGTGACAGGTGACCCCAACCCCACGTTAACGGTCGAAAAATTTAAAATGCTTATAACTCGCGATCAATTTTCGTAGCGCGGCCAAATTTTGTTTGGCAATTTATTATGAGACAGTGTTAATTTTTGGTGACAGGAGATACTCCATGTGGAAGGTCGAAAAATTTAAAATGCATATAACTGGCGATCTAATTTTCGTAGTGCGGCCAAATTTTGTTTGGTAATTTATTATGAGACTGTTACTTTGGTGACAGGCGATCCACCATGGTGAGGGTCGAAAAATTTAAAATGCTTATGACTCGCGATCTAATTTTCGTAGTGCGGCCAAATTTTGTTTGGTAATTTATTATGAGACAGTGTTAATTTTTGGTGACGGGAGACCCCTCCCCCCACGGTGAGGGTAGAAAAATTTAAAATGCTTATAACTCCCGATCAATTTTCGTATCGCGGCCAAATTTTGTTTGGCAATTTATTATGAGACAGTGTTAATTTTTGGTGACAGGAGATACCCCATGGGGAGGGTCGAAAAATTTAAAATGCTTATAACTCGCGATCTAATTTTCGTAGCGCTGCCAAACTTTGTTTGGTGATTTATTGGGAAACAGTGTTAATTTTTGGTGACAGGAGAACCCCCCTCCAATTTGAAGGTCGAAAAAGTTAAAATGCTTATAACTCGCGATCTAATTTTCGTAGCGCGGCCAAATTTTGTATGATGATTTATTATGACCAGTGTTAGTTTTTGGTGACAGAAGGCCCCTCACGGTGAGGGTCGAAAACTGTTAAATGCTTATAACTCGCGATCTAATTTTTGCATCACGGCCAAATTTTGTTTGGTAATTTAATATGAGAGAGTGTTAATATTTGATGACGGGAGACCTCCACGGTGAGGGTCGAAAAAATTTAAATGCTTATAACTCGCGATCAATTTTCGTAGCGCGGCCGAATTTTGTTTGGTAATTTAATATGAGAGAGTATTAATTTTTGATGACAGGAGACCCCCACTGTGAGGGTCGGAAAATTTTAAATGCTTATAACTCGCGATCAATTTTCGTAGCGCGGCCAAATTTTGTTTGGTAATTTATTATGAGACAGTGTTAATTTTTGGTGACAGGAGATACTCCATGGGGCGGGTCGAAAAATTTAAAATGCTTATAACTCGCGATCTAATTTTCGTAGCGCGGCCAAATTTCGTTTGGTAATTTATTTGGACAGTGTTACTTTTGGTGACAGGTGACCCCCCACGTTAACGGTCGAAAAATTTAAAATGCTTATAACTCGCGATCAATTTTCGTAGCGCGGCCAAATTTTGTTTGGCAATTTATTATGAGACAGTGTTAATTTTTGGTGACATTAGATACCCCATGGGGAGGGTCGAAAAACTTAAAATGCTTATACGTCGCGATCTAATTTTCGTAGCGCGGCCAAATTTTGTTTGGTAATTTATTATGAGACAGTGTTAATTTTTGGTGACGGGAGACCCCCCACGGTGAGGGTAGAAAAATTTAAAATGCTTATAACTCGCGATCAATTTTCGTAGCGAGACCAAATTTTGTTTGGCAATTTATTATGAGGCAGTGTTATTTTTTTGGTGACAGGAGATACTCCATGTGGAAGGTCGAAAAATTTAAAATGCTTATAACTGGCGATCTAATTTTCGTAGTGCTGCCAAATTTTGTTTGGTAATTTATTATGAGACTGTTAATTTGGTGACAGGCGATCCATTATGGTGAGGGTCGAAAAATTTAAAATGCTTATAACTCGCGATCTAATTTTCTTAGTGCGGCCAAATTTTGTTTGGTAATTTATTATGAGACAGTGTTAATTTTTGGTGACGGGAGACCCCCCCCCACGGTGAGGGTAGAAAAATTTAAAGTGCTTATAACTCCCGATCAATTTTCGTATCGCGGCCAAATTTTGTTTCGTAATTTATTATGAGACTGTTACTTTTGGTGACAGGAGATCCCCCATGGTGAGGGTCGAAAAATTTAAAATGCTTATAACTCGCGATCTAATTTTCGTAGTGCGGCCAAATTTTGTTTGGTAATTTATTATGAGACAGTGCTAATTTTTGGTGAGGAGAGACCCCCCACGGTGAGGGTAGAAAAATTTAAAATGCTTATAAATCGCGATCTAATTTTCGTAGCGCGGCCAAATTTTGTTTGGTAATTTCTTATGAGACAGTGTTACTTTTGGTGACAAGTGACCCCCCACGTTGAGGGTCGAAAAATTTAAAATGCTTATAACTCGCGATCAATTTTCGTAGCGCGGCCAAATTTTGTTTGGCAATTTATTTTGAGACAGTGTTAATTTTTGGTGACGGGAGACCCCCACACGGTGAGGGTCGAAAAATTTAAAATGCTTATAACTCGCATTCTAATTTTCGTAGTGCGGCCAAATTTTCTTTGGTAATTTATTATGAGACAGTGTTATTTTTTGGTGACGGAAGACCCCCCACGGTGAGGGTAGGAAAATTTAAAATGCTTATAACTCGCGATCTAATTTTCGTAGCGCGGCCAAATTTTGTTTGTTAATTTATTATGAGACAGTGTTACTTTTGGTGACAGGTGACCCCCCACGTTAACGGTTGAAAAATTTAAAATGCTTATAACTCGCGATCTAATTTTCGTAGCGCTAAATTCGTAGCGACCCCCACGGTGAGGGTCGAAACATTTTAAATGCTTATAAGTCGCGATCAATTTTCGTAGCGCGGCCAAATTTTGTTTCGTAATTTATTACGAGACAGTGTTAATTTTTGGTGACGGGACACCCCCCACGGTGAGGATAGAAAAATTTAAAATGCTTATAACTCGCGATCAATTTTTGTAGCGCTGCCAAATTTTGTTTGGCAATTTATTATGAGACAGTGTTAATTTTTGGTGACAGGAGATACTCCATGGGGAGGGTCGAAAAATTTAAAATGCTTATAACTCGCGATCTAATTTTCGTAGCGCGGCGAAATTTTGTTTGGTAATTTATTATGAGACAGTGTTACTTTTGGTGACAGGTGACCCCCCCACGTTAACGGTCGAAAAATTTAAAATGCTTATAACTCGCGATCAATTTTCGTAGAGCGGCCAAATTTTGTTTGGCAATTTATTATGAGACAGTGTTAATTTTTGGTGACAGGAGATACCCCACTGGGAGGGTCAAAAAACTTAAAATGCTTATAACTCGCGATCTAATTTTCGTAGCGCAGCCAAATTTTGTATGGTAATTTATTATGAGACAGTGTTAATTTTTGGTGACGGGAGACCCCCCACGGTGAGGGTAGAAAAATTTAAAATGCTTATAACTCGCGATCAATTTTCGTAGCGCGACCAAATTTTGTTTGGCAATTTATTATGAGGCAGTGTTATTTTTTTGGTGACAGGAGATACTCCATGTGGAAGGTCGAAAAATTTAAAATGCATATAACTGGCGATCTAATTTTCGAAGTGCGGCCAAATTTTGTTTGGTAATTTATTATGAGACTGTTACTTTGGTGACAGGCGATCCACCATGGTGAGGGTCGAAAAATTTAAAATGCTTATAACTCGCGATCTAATTTTCGTAGTGCGGCCAAATTTTGATTGGTAATTTATTATGAGACAGTGTTAATTTTTGGTGACGGGAGACCCCCCCCCACGGTGAGGGTAGAAAAATTTAAAATGCTTATAACTCCCGATCAATTTTCGTATCGCGGCGAAATTTTGTTTGGAAATTTATTATGAGACAGTGTTACTTTTGGTGACAGGTGACCCCCCCCCCACGTTAACGGTCGAAAAATTTAAAATGCTTATAACTCGCGATCAATTTTCGTAGCGCGGCCAAATTTTGTTTGGCAATTTATTATGAGACAGTGTTAATTTTTGGTGACAGGAGATACTCCATGTGGAAGGTCGAAAAATTTAAAATGCATATAACTGGCGATCTAATTTTCGTAGTGCGGCCAAATTTTGTTTGGTAATTTATTATGAGACTGTTACTTTGGTGACAGGCGATCCACCATGGTGAGGGTCGAAAAATTTAAAATGCTTATGACTCGCGATCTAATTTTGGTAGTGCGGCCAAATTTTGTTTGGTAATTTATTATGAGACAGTGTTAATTTTTGGTGACGGGAGACCCCCCCCCACGGTGAGGGTAGAAAAATTTAAAATGCTTATAACTCCCGATCAATTTTCGTATCGCGGCCAAATTTTGTTTGGCAATTTATTATGAGACAGTGTTAATTTTTGGTGACAGGAGATACCCCATGGGGAGGGTCGAAAAATTTAAAATGCTTATAACTCGCGATCTAATTTTCGTAGCGCTGCCAAACTTTGTTTGGTGATTTATTGGGAAACAGTGTTAATTTTTGGTGACAGAGAACCCCCCTCCAATTTGAAGGTCGAAAAAGTTAAAATGCTTATAACTCGCGATCTAATTTTCGTAGCGCGGCCAAATTTTGTATGAAGATTTATTATGACCAGTGTTAGTTTTTGGTGACAGAAGGACCCTCACGGTGAGGGTCGAAAACTGTTAAATGCTTATAACTCGCGATCTAATTTTTGCATCACGGCCAAATTTTGTTTGGTAATTTAATATGAGAGAGTTTTAATATTTGATGACAGGAGACCTCCACGGTGAGGGTCGAAAAAATTTAAATGCTTATAACTCGCGATCAATTTTCGTAGCGCGGCCGAATTTTGTTTGGTAATTTAATATGAGAGAGTATTAATTTTTGATGACAGGAGACCCCCACTGTGAGGGTCGGAAAATTTTAAATGCTTATAACTCGCGATCAATTTTCGTAGCGCGGCCAAATTTTGTTTGGTAATTTATTATGAGACAGTGTTAATTTTTGGTGACAGGAGATACTCCATGGGGCGGGTCGAAAAATTTAAAATGCTTATAACTCGCGATCTAATTTTCGTAGCGCGGCCAAATTTCGTTTGGTAATTTATTATGAGACAGTGTTACTTTTGGTGACAGGTGACCTACCACGTTAACGGTCGAAAAATTTAAAATGCTTATAACTCGCGATCAATTTTCGTAGCGCGGCCAAATTTTGTTTGGCAATTTATTATGAGACAGTGTTAATTTTTGGTGACATTAGATACCCCATTGGGAGGGTCGAAAAACTTAAAATGCTTATACGTCGCGATCTAATTTTCGTAGCGCGGCCAAATTTTGTTTGGTAATTTAATATGAGACAGTGTTAATTTTTGGTGACGGGAGACCCCCCAAGGTGAGGGTAGAAAAATTTAAAATGCTTATAACTCGCGATCAATTTTCGTAGCGAGACCAAATTTTGTTTGGCAATTTATTATGAGGCAGTGTTATTTTTTTGGTGACAGGAGATACTCCATGTGGAAGGTCGAAAAATTTAAAATGCTTATAACTGGCGATCTAATTTTCGTAGTGCTGCCAAATTTTGTTTGGTAATTTATTATGAGACTGTTACTTTGGTGACAGGCGATCCATTATGGTGAGGGTCGAAAAATTTAAAATGCTTATAACTCGCGATCTAATTTTCTTAGTGCGGCCAAATTTTGTTTGGTAATTTATTATGAGACAGTGTTAATTTTTGGTGACGGGAGACCACCCCACGGTGAGGGTAGAAAAATTTAAAGTGCTTATAACTCCCGATCAATTTTCGTATCGCGGCCAAATTTTGTTTGGCAATTTATTATGAGACAGTGTTAATTTTTGGTGACAGGAGATACCCCATGGGGAGGGTCGAAAAATTTAAAATGCTTATAACTCGCGATCTAATTTTCGTAGCGCGGCCAAATTTTGTTTGGTAATTTATTATGAGACAGTGTTAATTTTTGGTGACGGGAGACCCCCCACGGTGAGGGTAGAAAAATTTAAAATGCTTATAACTCGCGATCAATTTTCGTAGCGCGACCAAATTTTGTTTGGCAATTTATTATGAGGCAGTGTTATTTTTTTGGTGACAGGAGATACTCCATGTGGAAGGTCGAAAAATTTAAAATGCATATAACTGGCGATCTAATTTTCGTAGTGCGGCCAAATTTTGTTTGGTAATTTATTATGAGACTGTTACTTTGGTGACAGGCGATCCACCATGGTGAGGGTCGAAAAATTTAAAATGCTTATAACTCGCGATCTAATTTTCGTAGTGCGGCCAAATTTTGATTGGTAATTTATTATGAGACAGTGTTAATTTTTGGTGACGGGAGACCCCCCCCCACGGTGAGGGTAGAAAAATTTAAAATGCTTATAACTCCCGATCAATTTTCGTATCGCGGCGAAATTTTGTCTGGTAATTTATTATGAGACAGTGTTACTTTTGGTGACAGGTGACCCCCCCCCCCACGTTAACGGTCGAAAAATTTAAAATGCTTATAACTCGCGATCAATTTTCGTAGCGCGGCCAAATTTTGTTTGGCAATTTATTATGAGACAGTGTTAATTTTTGGTGACAGGAGATACTCCATGTGGAAGGTCGAAAAATTTAAAATGCATATAACTGGCGATCTAATTTTCGTAGTGCGGCCAAATTTTGTTTGGTAATTTATTATGAGACTGTTACTTTGGTGACAGGCGATCCACCATGGTGAGGGTCGAAAAATTTAAAATGCTTATGACTCGCGATCTAATTTTCGTAGTGCGGCCAAATTTTGTTTGGTAATTTATTATGAGACAGTGTTAATTTTTGGTGACAGGAGATACCCCATGGGGAGGGTCGAAAAATTTAAAATGCTTATAACTCGCGATCTAATTTTCGTAGCGCTGCCAAACTTTGTTTGGTGATTTATTGGGAAACAGTGTTAATTTTTGGTGACAGGAGAACCCCCCTCCAATTTGAAGGTCGAAAAAGTTAAAATGCTTATAACTCGCGATCTAATTTTCGTAGCGCGGCCAAATTTTGTATGATGATTTATTATGACCAGTGTTAGTTTTTGGTGACAGAAGGACCCTCACGGTGAGGGTCGAAAACTGTTAAATGCTTATAACTCGCGATCTAATTTTTGCATCACGGCCAAATTTTGTTTGGTAATTTAATATGAGAGAGTGTTAATATTTGATGACAGGAGACCTCCACGGTGAGGGTCGAAAAAATTTAAATGCTTATAACTCGCGATCAATTTTCGTAGCGCGGCCGAATTTTGTTTGGTAATTTAATATGAGAGAGTATTAATTTTTGATGACAGGAGACCCCCACTGTGAGGGTCGGAAAATTTTAAATGCTTATAACTCGCGATCAATTTTCGTAGCGCGGCCAAATTTTGTTTGGTAATTTATTATGAGACAGTGTTAATTTTTGGTGACAGGAGATACTCCATGGGGCGGGTCGAAAAATTTAAAATGCTTATAACTCGCGATCTAATTTTCGTAGCGCGGCCAAATTTCGTTTGGTAATTTATTATGAGACAGTGTTACTTTTGGTGACAGGTGACCCCCCCACGTTAACGGTCGAAAAATTTAAAATGCTTATAACTCGCGATCAATTTTCGTAGCGCGGCCAAATTTTGTTTGGCAATTTATTATGAGACAGTGTTAATTTTTGGTGACATTAGATACCCCATGGGGAGGGTCGAAAAACTTAAAATGCTTATACGTCGCGATCTAATTTTCGTAGCGCGGCCAAATTTTGTTTGGTAATTTAATATGAGACAGTGTTAATTTTTGGTGACGGGAGACCCCCAAGGTGAGGGTAGAAAAATTTAAAATGCTTATAACTCGCGATCAATTTTCGTAGCGAGACCAAATTTTGTTTGGCAATTTATTATGAGGCAGTGTTATTTTTTTGGTGACAGGAGATACTCCATGTGGAAGGTCGAAAAATTTAAAATGCTTATAACTGGCGATCTAATTTTCGTAGTGCTGCCAAATTTTGTTTGGTAATTTATTATGAGACTGTTACTTTGGTGACAGGCGATCCATTATGGTGAGGGTCGAAAAATTTAAAATGCTTATAACTCGCGATCTAATTTTCTTAGTGCGGCCAAATTTTGTTTGGTAATTTATTATGAGACAGTGTTAATTTTTGGTGACGGGAGACCACCCCACGGTGAGGGTAGAAAAATTTAAAGTGCTTATAACTCCCGATCAATTTTCGTATCGCGGCCAAATTTTGTTTGGCAATTTATTATGAGACAGTGTTAATTTTTGGTGACAGGAGATACCCCATGGGGAGGGTCGAAAAATTTAAAATGCTTATAACTCGCGATCTAATTTTCGTAGAGCGGCCAAATTTTGTTTGGTAATTTACTATGAGACAGTGTTAATTTTTGGTGACAGGAGACCCCCTACGTTGAGGGTCGAAAAATGTAAAATGCTTATAACTCCCGATCAATTTTCCTATCGCGGCCAAATTTTGTTTGGCAATTTATTATGAGACAGTGTTAATTTTTGGTGACAGGAGATACCCCATGGGGAGGGTCGAAAAATTTAAAATGCTTATAACTCGCGATCTAATTTTCGTAGAGCGGCCAAATTTTGTTTGGTAATTTATTACACTGGTAAACAGCCAAAAAATGGTCTAATTTTTTCCAGCTGATATATGTTCATTTTCATACCCTGAATCCAAAACCCAAAACGGTTTCGCTGTATCAGGTCAATTTTTTGTGCAAATGTCCATTTTAGGCTAAGTGATTTCGGCATAAATGCCTATACATCATTGCAGTACTTATGTGCGTTGCATTCCGAGAAGTCGTATTTCGTTGCCCTGGATTACTAATGATAGATTTTCTTTCATTACAGGATCTATGTGAAGTAAATGGCGTCTTCAAAAAGATCATGTAGGAATAAGCCGGATGTATTTTGCTATATCTGTGGCGAATACACCCTTGTACCAAACAGGAAGCCAATCACCAGTTTTATGAAACGCACCTACCTTGCTTACTTCCAAATGGCACTAGGTGACCAAGATAAAGGTTGGAAACCACATATAGTATGCAAGAAATGCACCGAGTATCTTCGTGCGTGGACCAAAGGCCAGAAGACGGCTCTGAAATTTGGAATTCCTATGGTCTGGAGGGAGCCTACCAACCATGTCACTTATTGTTACTTCTGCGCTGTAGATCTGACTGGTATAAATAGAAACAACCGGAGTAGCCTGGTATATCCAGATCTGCAGTCAACACGTCGTCCTGTAGCCCATTCTGAAGCTATTCCTGTTCCCGTGTTTAAAGAACTTTCGGACATTGACGAAGAATCATCCTCCCCCATCAGGGTTGCTGCTGATGACGACGACTATGTGGTTCTAGAATGTAGTACTACAGTTCCGTTCACACAAATGGAGCTAAATGATCTCGTTCGCGATCTTAACCTCTCCAAGTCATTTGCCGAACTATTGGCATCCAGATTAAAGGAAAAAACTGTCTCACTGAGAGTGTTCGCATCACCTTCTACCGCAACAGACATCAAGACTTCCTACAATATTTCTGTGAAGAGCTTGTTGAAGAGGGACAGTAGGGACAGGGCTCATCATTACACAATCAAGGACTGGCCTCTTAGGGAGGACCTGGTGCCCTGGAGAGCGGACATCATCAACACTCCTCTTGTGAACAGAGCGAAGATCATATTTCCTCCATTGCACATTAAGCTGGGGTTGATGAAGCAATTCACCAAAGCTCTCGACAAAACTGGTGACTGCTTCATGTACTCGTGCCAGGTTTTTCCCAGATTGAGCATTGAGAAGCTGAAAGCTGGCATCTTTGATGGTCTACAGATCAGTCAGCTAATGAGAGATACTCAATTCGAAACACATATGAGCGAAGTGGAACTGGAAGCATGGAAGGCTTTTGTTCTAGTTGTGAAAAACTTTCTCGGCAACACGAAGGCCACTAACTACGTTGAACTGGTGAACAATATGATAACAGCATTCAGAAACCTCGGATGTAACATGAGCATCAAAATGCATTACCTATTCTCGCATTTGGATCGCTTTCCTAACAACCTGGGCTCCATGAGTGATGAACAGGGAGAGCATTTTCATCAGGAGATCAAGGAGATGGAGAACAGATACCAAGGTTGCTGGGATGCAGTAATGATGGCGGATTACTGTTGGAATCTCCAAAGAGACATTCCTGCTGCTGTCCATGCTCGGACCTCAACGAACAGGAAATTCCTACCATAAGTGTTGCACAATGACGAAACAGTGAACTAATCGAATGTTTTCCTGTCTATTAGTTGTTAATTAACTATGTAATTAACTAAACATGTTTTCTGTTAACATACGTACATTTTTTTCGGTTCAGCTAATTACAATTTTTAGTATATATTTGTTTTTTTCAATTCAACTTCACATCAAAACCTTAGCTGATGTACGGAAATGGATGCCATATTCGGGTTCCTGGAGGTTGAAATATCTTAAATTCATTAAAACATGTCAGACCATTTACAAAAAAATTTTTTTTGTTGTCCTGTGTTATGAGACAATGTTAATTTTTGGTGACAGGAGACCCCCCACGTTGAGGGTCGAAAAATTTAAAATGTTTATAACTCGCAATCTAATTTTCGTAGTGCGGCCAAATTTTCTTTGGTAATTTATTATGAGAGAGTGTTAATTTTTAGTGACCGGAGACCCCCCACGGTGAGGGTAGAAAAATTTAAAATGCTTATAACTCGCGATCTAATTTTCGTAGCGCGGCCAAATTTTGTTTGGTAATTTATTATGAGACAGTGTTACTTTTGGTGACAGGTGACCCCCCACGTTAACGGTTGAAAAATTTAAAATGCTTATAACTCGCGATCTAATTTTCGTAGCGCGGCCAAACTTAGTTTGGTGATTTATTAGGAAACAGTGTTAATTTTTGGTGACAGGAGAACCCCCCCCCCCCCCCGCCAATTTGAAGGTCGAAAAAGTTAAAATGCTTATAACTCGCGATCTAATTTTCGTAGCGCGGCCAAATTTTGTATGATGATTTATTAAGACCAGTGTTCGTTTTTGGTGACAGGAGACCCCCCCCCACACACGGTGAGGGTCAAAAACTTTAAAATGCTTATAACTCGCGATCAATTTTCGTAGCGCGTCCAAATTATGTTTGGTAATTTATTATGAGACAGTGTCACTTTTGGTGACAGGAGACCCCCACGGTGAGGGTCGAAAAATTTAAAATGCTTATAACTCGCAATCTAATTTTTGTATCACGGCCAAATTTTGTTTGGTAATTTAATATGAGAGAGTGTTAATTTTTGATGACAGGAGACCCCCCACGGTGAGATCGAAAAATTTAATATGCGTATAACTCGCAATCTAATTTTTGTATCACGGCCAAATTTTGTTTGGTAATTTAATATGAGAGAGTGTTAATATTTGATGACAGTAGACCTCCACGGTGAGGGTCGAAAAAATTTAAATGCTTATAACTCGCGATCAATTTTCGTAGCGCGGCCGAATTTTGTTTGGTAATTTGATATGAGAGAGTGTTAATTTTTGATGACAGGAGACCCCCACGGTGAGGGTCGAAAAATTTTAAATGCTTATAAGTCGCGATCAATTTTCGTAGCGCGGCCAAATTTTGTTTGGTAATTTATTACGAGACAGTGTTAATTTTTGGTGACGGGACACCCCCCACGGTGAGGATAGAAAAATTTAAAATGCTTATAACTCGCGATCAATTTTTTTAGCGCGGCCAAATGTTGTTTGGCAATTTATTATGAGAAAGTGTTAATTTTTGGTGACAGGAGACACTCCATGGGGAGGGTCGAAAATTTTAAAATGCTTATAACTGGCGATCTAATTTTCGTAGTGCGGCCAAATTTTGTTTCGTAATTTATTATGAGACTGTTACTTTTGGTGAAAGGAGATCCCCCATGGTGAGGGTCGAAAAATTTAAAATGCTTATAACTCGCGATCTAATTTTCGTAGTGCGGTCAAATTTTGTTTGGTAATTTATTATGAGACAGTGTTAATTTTTGGTGAGGAGAGACCCCCCACGGTGAGGGTAGAAAAATTTAAAATGCTTATAAATCGCGATCTAATTTTCGTAGCGCGGCCAAATTTTGTTTGGTAATTTCTTATGAGACAGTGTTACTTTTGGTGACAAGTGACCCCCCACGTTGAGGGTCGAAAAATTTAAAATGCTTATAACTCGCGATCAATTTTCGTAGCGCGGCCAAATTTTGTTTGGCAATTTATTTTGAGACAGTGTTAATTTTTGGTGACGGGAGACCCCCACACGGTGAGGGTCGAAAAATTTAAAATGCTTATAACTCGCATTCTAATTTTCGTAGTGCGGCCAAATTTTCTTTGGTAATTTATTATGAGACAGTGTTAATTTTTGGTGACGGAAGACCCCCCACGGTGAGGGTAGGAAAATTTAAAATGCTTATAACTCGCGATCTAATTTTCGTAGCGCGGCCAAATTTTGTTTGTTAATTTATTATGAGACAGTGTTACTTTTGGTGACAGGTGACCCCCCACGTTAACGGTTGAAAAATTTAAAATGCTTATAACTCGCGATCTAATTTTCGTAGCGCTAAATTCGTAGCGACCCCCACGGTGAGGGTCGAAACATTTTAAATGCTTATAAGTCGCGATCAATTTTCGTAGCGCGGCCAAATTTTGTTTGGTAATTTATTACGAGACAGTGTTAATTTTTGGTGACGGGACACCCCCCACGGTGAGGATAGAAAAATTTAAAATGCTTATAACTCGCGATCAATTTTTGTAGCGCTGCCAAATTTTGTTTGGCAATTTATTATGAGACAGTGTTAATTTTTGGTGACAGGAGATACTCCATGGGGAGGGTCGAAAAATTTAAAATGCTTATAACTCGCGATCTAATTTTCGTAGCGCGGCGAAATTTTGTTTGGTAATTTATTATGAGACAGTGTTACTTTTGGTGACAGGTGACCCCCCCACGTTAACGGTCGAAAAATTTAAAATGCTTATAACTCGCGATCAATTTTCGTAGCGCGGCCAAATTTTGTTTGGCAATTTATTATGAGACAGTGTTAATTTTTGGTGACGGGAGACCCCCCACGGTGAGGGTAGAAAAATTTAAAATGCTTATAACTCGCGATCAATTTTCGTAGCGCGACCAAATTTTGTTTGGCAATTTATTATGAGGCAGTGTTATTTTTTTGGTGACAGGAGATACTCCATGTGGAAGGTCGAAAAATTTAAAATGCATATAACTGGCGATCTAATTTTCGTAGTACGGCCAAATTTTGTTTGGTAATTTATTATGAGACTGTTACTTTGGTGACAGGCGATCCACCATGGTGAGGGTCGAAAAATTTAAAATGCTTATAACTCGCGATCTAATTTTCGTAGTGCGGCCAAATTTTGATTGGTAATTTATTATGAGACAGTGTTAATTTTTGGTGACGGGAGACCCCCCCCCTCCACGGTGAGGGTAGAAAAATTTAAAATGCTTATAACTCCCGATCAATTTTCGTATCGCGGCCAAATTTTGTTTGGCAATTTATTATGAGACAGTGTTAATTTTTGGTGACAGGAGATACCCCATGGGAAGGGTCGAAAAATTTAAAATGCTTATAACTCGCGATCTAATTTTCGTAGCGCGGCCAAATTTTGTATGGTGATTTATTATGACCAGTGTTAGTTTTTGGTGACAGAAGGCTCCTCACGGTGAGGGTCGAAAACTTTAAAATGCTTATAACTCGCGATCTAATTTTTGCATCACGGCCAAATTTTGTTTGGTAATTTAATATGAGAGAGTGTTAATATTTGATGACAGGAGACCTCCACGGTGAGGGTCGAAAAAATTTAAATGCTTATAACTCGCGATCAATTTTCGTAGCGCGGCCGAATTTTGTTTGGTAATTTAATATGAGAGAGTATTAATTTTTGATAACAGCAGACCCCCACGGTGAGGGTCGGAAAATTTTAAATACTTATAACTCGCGATCAATTTTCGTAGAGCGGCCAAATTTTGTTTGGTAATTTATTACGAGACAGTGTTAATTTTTGGTGACGGGAGACCCCCCACGGTGAGGGTAGAAAAATTTAAAGTGCTTATAACTCCCGATCAATTTTCGTATCGCGGCCAAATTTTGTTTGGCAATTTATTATGAGACAGTGTTAATTTTTGGTGACAGGAGATACCCCATGGGGAGGGTCGAAAAATTTAAAATGCTTATAACTCGCGATCTAATTTTCGTAGAGCGGCCAAATTTTGTTTGGTAATTTACTATGAGACAGTGTTAATTTTTGGTGACGGGAGACCCCCTACGTTGAGGGTCGAAAAATGTAAAATGCTTATAACTCCCGATCAATTTTCGTATCGCGGCCAAATTTTGTTTGGCAATTTATTATGAGACAGTGTTAATTTTTGGTGACAGGAGATACCCCATGGGGAGGGTCGAAAAATTTAAAATGCTTATAACTCGCGATCTAATTTTCGTAGAGCGGCCAAATTTTGTTTGGTAATTTATTATGAGACAATGTTAATTTTTGGTGACAGGAGACCCCCCCACGTTGAGGGTCGAAAAATTTAAAATGCTTATAACTCGCAATCTAATTTTCGTAGTGCGGCCAAATTTTCTTTGGTAATTTATTATGAGACAGTGTTAATTTTTAGTGACCGGAGACCCCCCACGGTGAGGGTAGAAAAATTTAAAATGCTTATAACTCGCGATCTAATTTTCGTAGCGCGGCCAAATTTTGTTTGGTAATTTATTATGAGACGGTGTTACTTTTGGTGACAGGTGACCCCCCACGTTAACGGTTGAAAAATTTAAAATGCTTATAACTCGCGATCTAATTTTCGTAGCGCGGCCAAACTTTGTTTGGTGATTTATTAGGAAACAGTGTTAATTTTTGGTGACAGGAGAACCCCCCCCCCCTCCAATTTGAAGGTCGAAAAAGTTAAAATGCTTATATCTCGCGATCTAATTTTCGTAGCGCGGCCAAATTTTGTATGATGATTTATTATGACCAGTGTTCGTTTTTGGTGACAGGAGACCCCCCCCACACACACACGGTGAGGGTCGAAAACTTTAAAATGCTTATAACTCGCGATCAATTTTCGTAGCGCGTCCAAATTATGTTTGGTAATTTATTATGAGACAGTGTCACTTTTGGTGACAGGAGACCCCCACGGTGAGGGTCGAAAAATTTAAAATGCTTATAACTCGCAATCTAATTTTTGTATCACGGCGAAATTTTGTTTGGTAATTTAATATGAGAGAGTGTTAATTTTTGATGACAGGAGACCCCCCACGGTGAGGGTCGAAAAATTTAATATGCGTATAACTCGCGATCTAATTTTCTTAGGGCGGCCAAATTTTGTTTGGTAATTTATTATGAGACAGTGTTACTTTTGTTGACAGGTGACCCCCCCCACGTTAAGGGTCGAAAAACTTAAAATGCTTATAACTCGCGATCTAACTTTCGTAGCGCGGCCAAATTTTGTTTGGTGATTTATTATGAAACAGTGTTAATTTTTGGTGACAGGAGACCCCCCCCCCTCCAATTTGTGGGTCGAAAAAGTTAAAATTTCTATAACTCGCGATCTAATTTTCGTAGCGCGGCCAAATTTTGTTTGATGATTTATTATGACCAGTGTTAATTTTTGGTGACAGGAGACCTCCCACGGTGAGGGTCGAAAAATTTAAAATGCTTATAACTCGCGATCAATTTTCGTAGCGCGGCCAAATTTTGTTTGGTAATTTATTAACAGACAGTGTCAGTTTTGGTGACAGGAGACCCCCACGGTGAGGGTCGAAAAATTTAAAATGCTTATAACTCCCAATCTAATTTTTGTATCACGGCCAAATTTTGTTTGGTAATTTATTATGAGAGAGTGTTAATTTTTGTTGACAGGAGACCCCCTCACGTTGAGGGTCGGAAAATTTAATATGTTTATAACTCGCGATCAATTTTCGTAGCGCGGCTAAATTTTTACGTAATTTATTATGAGACAGTGTTAATTTTTAGTGACAGGAGATCCCCATGATGAAAGTCGAAAAATTTAATATGCTTATAACTCGCGATCTAATTTTCGTAGTGCGGCCAAATTTTGTTTGGTAATTTATTTTGAGACAGTGTTAATTTTTTGTGACAGGAGACCCCCACAGTGAGGTCCGGAAAATTTAAAATGCTTATAACTCGCGATCTAGTTTTCGTAGCGCGGCCAAATTTTGTTTGGTAATTTATTAAGGTATTGCTTAGCTTTCATCGCGAGCTTTGAGCGCGGCGAGAGAATCTAGAAATTCCGTAACGAGGAAAAAAACCTAACACTCCGGCTAACGTCACTTCAGTTTTGCAGACTTCCGCAGACATTGACGCGGTATTTTTCAGATATTTTGAGAATATCAAGTCCCAAACTTATTTTTTTTATTTCTGCTACCATAAACGTATAGTTTCAATGATAAAAATTCCTGATTAACCTACTTGTATTGTAAGATAATAAAATATATTTTAAACGATATTAACTTCTCATTTATTGAATAAAAGAAAAAAAATGTTATCGGTCATCACGCTCAAAAATTGTAACTTGAATTAATATCAAAGAGAAAAAAAAACTGCATAAATAAAAAATAAATAAATAATTATAATTGCATAAGTTGATAAAAAATGCTATGCAATAGCTTTACCGCGGCAGTCCCCGAGTGCCACACGTATTTTTTTTTTTTTTTTTCTTCTTGAGAGGGGATTTTAGTAAGAAGTTAAAAATTCGGTTTCAGCTATTCCAAAACATAAAGTAAGTCTTACAGAAAAATTCGGAGAGTTAACGGGGGTTGAATTTTCTACCACTTAATTTTAATTCCGAAATGTCACAACGGCACCAAAATACTCGACTAGATTCTTTTGAAAGAGATTTCACGCATTTTTACATGTATATCGTTAACCGATTTTTTTCTTTGCAAAATACTGGTGTCGATATGACATTTGGATTTTTGAAGAAATTTACGCACCAGAGCTCAAAGGGTTAAGTGGAAATATATAACTTTGTGCATGCAGCGCCGCGGCTCATGTTGAGAGGCAGGCTCCCCTTTTCCCATTCATCTTACCTCACAGTCATTCATTGTATTTGTTGCAAAATTTGTATACTTTTAAAATTTCTACATACTTTTTAACTAAAACGATAAAATAGTTGAAATTTTTCTTAAACATTGTTTTTGGAGGAGGGTGGGGGGGGCATTTTACCAAATTTTGGGGGAGTTGCCGAGAAAAATTTTGGTAGGAAGTTGAAAATTCGGATTCAGCAAATCAAAAAAACATAAAAAAGCCTTTTTCCAGAGCTACCATGAATTTTGCTAGGTAGAGACCAATACGGTCTCTATTGCCTGGACTATTGCTCAAACAGATTTTCCTCCATGTAATAAACCTCAATGTAAGTTGATTAAAACTATCTTCGAGAGTTTCAAGATTTTTTTCAAACATCTTCTTCAGGAGAGAAAAACAAGACGCCAAACTTGGATATAAAGTGGTACATGAGCGCTATTATCTGGCCTTACTTTTCTTTTGACAAAGATTTCTCAAATACAAATTATGCTTGAGGAAAAATAACATGAAACTGAAATATATATAAAAGTGTGTAACTATTAAAATAATCGAAAATCAGTTATTATCCCATTAAAGTGCGATTTTTATGACATGATGGTGTATTTCTTATATTATTCAAAACCGTTTCAAATCAGTTTTTTTTTATCTTATTTTTCTTGAAAATTCATTCAGAAAAAAAATATCATTTCGTATATTTACCAATTAGAAAAAGTATTAGTGCATGTATCTAAGTCTGTATGGTGTTCCATTACCTTTTGATCCTATGATATACTCAATCGATAAAGCACGTCAAGTTTCTCTATCGAATCCCAGCTGGGTCATTTTTTCACTCAGATAGAAAAAATTGACTTCATAAACTATTTTTTATACATTAATTTTGCACAAAAAGGTCAAATGGTATTGTAATTAAGTCACAGATTACAGTAAATAATTTGTAACAGACAATATCTTAAATGAAGTAAAATAATATTTTTTTATTCTTTTTAACATTAAATTTAAGAGGATATAATGCGCAGTTGTAGTTTATTAAACGCTCACCCCCGCTTCAATTTCTTTCTTCATCACTTCAATCGCTCAAACTTCAATTTCTTTTCTATTTTGTCGTTTTTCTTTCCCCCCCCCCCCACTTTTTTCCATACACATTCGAAGGGCATTTTGCAATCTGCTTTAATAAAATCAAAATCTTTTTTTTTTTAATAAAATAGCGTATTTTAATTTATTAAAGCTGGCCAATCTACAAGAACAAGAACCGATTTTTTCGGAATCGA
Organism: Maratus speculifer; assembly: GCA_964019185.1. Taxonomy (NCBI): domain Eukaryota; kingdom Metazoa; phylum Arthropoda; class Arachnida; order Araneae; family Salticidae; genus Maratus; species Maratus speculifer. Next base: position 8,723,354 of record OZ025293.1, on the reverse strand, counting down.
TCCATTTCTGACCGAATCCGAGAAATCAGTCCTTTTCGGACTGAATCTTATGAATCGGTGCTTTTTTGGACCGAATATGAGGAATCGGTCCTTTTCGGAGTCGTTTCATTTCGGAACGAGTCCGAGGAATCGGTCCTTTTCGAGTCGTTTCATTTCGGAACGAGTCCGAGGATCCGGTCCTTTTCGAAGTCGTTTCATTTCGGAACGAGTCCGAGGATTCGGTCCTTTTCGGAGTCGTTTCATTTCGGAACGAATCCGAGGAATCGGTCCTTTTCGGAGTCGTTTCATTTCGGAACGAGTCCGAGGATTCGGTCCTTTGCGGAATCGTTCCAAAAGAGAAAGATTCCTCGGAGTAGTTCCGAAAAGGAACGAATCCTTTTTACAGACAGGAATCGTTCCTCAACAGATGACACATCTCTACTACACTGTGTCCTATTTTAAATCTGAAAAAAATGTAAATATAAAAAAATAGAAGTTTTAAATGTCATTAATATTTCTTGTCACAAACTTCAGATTTTTTAATTGAAAACTTCATTTTTAAGAATTAGAAAGAGCTGGGCAAAGTCAACGGCTGTCCAGGTGTATTTAATTTCTCTATTTTGAAATATCATGATTTTGAAAGAATCAAAATCGACTTATACGAGAGTACAAACCGCATATAAAAATTTCTGATATATTTTCGAATTAAAAAGAAATAAGCAAATACGCAGTGAAATGACTACCACATAAGTTGTAGGAACTTACAAACTTTTTCATGTGCGTCATTCTGTTTTAAAGTACATTTTTCTTGTTTTTAAAACATGGATAATGCTTTTTTATATGTTCAATTTGAGAAATAATTTTCTCTACATTTTCGCCAAAATAAATTTTTTTTTTCGTTAGTTTTCCTTCCGATTTTTTACTTCAAAATTACATTTCTCACATTAAATGTTTGAAACACTTATGCTCCAATGAATAAATAACATGAAAGGAAATGCAAAAATAGTTCTACAAAAATCAAATTGTTTTATAAAAAGAGTCATTTCAGTTCAAAATAAATAAGAACAAAAAACATAAATCGAGCATGGATTATTGCACGATACATTTCAACGTTAACAGAGTATTATTTAAAAATTTCTTTTTTCATGAAATGAAATGAGATAATAGCAAATTAAGATGGTCCGGGACACATTTTAAAATAATTTTTTTATAGAGTGAAAATTTTGAAATTTTTTGTAAAGGTTAACCATATCATATTTAAACAAAACTACATGGTATTTTTTATTGCATAAATAAAAAGTTTTAATTTTGATTCATCATTCAAAAAAAAGTATACATAAATATATTAATTTAAATAAAAAAAAATTATTTTTTTCAATGATGTAATGGTCTTTTCTAAATCTTATTTTCAAAAATAATTTTCTTTTCAAATTTGCTGAATCAAAATTAAAGTAAAACAATTGAAAGATAAATATTCCAAGTTTGAATCATTTATCTTTAACGGTTCTTGACTTATAGCAATTTAAATAGGAGAAATGATGAAAAAAACATCATGAAGAAAAGCGCATTTTCACAAGTAGTCATTTCCATGACTACCATTTATTGAAAGCTAGATTTTGAAAACAAACCAAAACAAAAAAATAATTATATTTCCTGTTCCAATTAAGACAAAAACATGATTTAAACGTCATTTTGAGCGGAAAAAAATAAAGAAATTTTAATGCAATAAAATTACTTTAGAAATTTCGAAGATTTTTGTGTCCCGGACTCCCTTAAAAAACGTAAATAAATAATAACTCAATAAAAATCCATTTTTCGCAATTTCTATCCGTAATGTGGGTGAATTTTCACGTGCAGCTCTTTATATAAGCTATAAAATTTATATACTCCACGTAATGCACTAAAAAAACAGACAATTTTAAAACACACTTCCAACATTTACCGATCATAGCTAATCCTTTAGCTAAATTCTTTTGTGCGTCTCGTGAATGACCGCATTCCGTAATCTATATATAAAACATGTTGCAGTGCACGTCAGCGATCCTTTTAAATATTATTATGTTTGAAGTATCATAACATCATTAAAACACACCTTAAACGGTTTTTTCTTGTATATCAAAAATTAGTAGAATTTTTATGCGTGTAAACAACTATAAATGTTACTTATTTTTCTATGCTCCTAGGAAAGAATTTTGTACTCCTCCAACATGACGCAAGTCAATATCATTATGTTTCAATTATCTTAACATAAAAAAAAATTGCACCGTAAGCGACTTTTCTACATCCATTCTAGACCATCATGAAACTGAAATCTTTTGTGTATTTCTGTAAACAAACTACAAATATTATGTGCTTAATTTTCAATACCGATTATTCTTTCAATACCTGTTTTTTTGATTGATTATTACTCATTAGCAATATTACATATTTAGAAAAAAAAAAGCTAACTTAAAAAATGAAAGAGATTGGGAACAAAATCAGAACAAAAAAGCTTAAATTCATGCGGACATAAACTGCAAAATTCCTCTTTAATAATAATTCATACCCAATAGAAAATTTTGCCTCCGCTACTGTTAAAATTTGATATAACCACATGAACCATCAATTAAACTGTCGCAATCTGTTTAAAGAAAAATTGCAATAATGATAATAACGATAATACTTACTATTGGTGTTCTTTTCATTTCACATTTTAATTATTTATACGGTACCTGACATAATGCAGAACTTTTAAATCTTGTTTTCGCAAAAGGTTTACGAATAAATTAACATACAATCTTTCGATATTTCTCTATCATTTCATGAATTATTTATGCTTTATTATTTTATTTCAAAACATTACCATTAAATTGCATTTATTTTTATTTGCATTTTGAATAAGGTACGTGTGCCTGTAGCCAAAGACATTCGCGAGCTGATGCTAAACCAATGGAAAAGTTATTTTCTAATATCTTGATAGCATTTCGACATTTTTATTTATTTATTTATTTCAGCATTGGATAGCTAAAGTCATCCCTTTTAACTTTTTCGATTTTGATTGCAGATATGTTTTAGAATGACACTTTCTCTTTCGGAACCGGTTTCGAAAGTGAATGTAACTTTATGTAAAAAATATCTGCAACCAAAATCGAAAAAGCAAATTAGGAGCGATGTAGAAATGGACCTCAGCAATCCATTGCAAAAAAAATAAATAAATAAATGTCGAAATGCAAATGAGAAATTAGAAAATAACTTCCCCATAGTTTTACCATTAGCTACACTCTAAAAAATAAATGTGTAAATTAGTCAAATTTACACATATTTATGTGTAAATTTGTAAATGTACACACTTGCCATGTACTTTGCACATTTTTTTGCAGAATTTTACCTGTTTTTATGTGTATTTAGCTTTTGAAACTAAGTGTGTAATTTGTTATCACTTGAAAAACATAAATAAGTGTGTAAAAGTAGAAAAATACCTAAATTGACACCGATTGATGTGTTATTGTAATTTACGCATCGTTCTTATATACACTGATAAGTGTGTAAATTTCTAAAATTACCCACTTGTCATGAAAAATACACATTTTGTAAAAAGAATTACTTGTTTTTATGTGCATTTATTTTGTGATATTAAGACTGTAAGTTGTTGTCGGTTGGTTTACACATACAAATGTGTAAAATTAGGAAAATACCTGGATTTACATGAACTGGTGTGTTATTTTAAATGTTCGTCTGCATTTTGTATAATAGCAAGTACGCAGGTGAAAAATGAAAATTGAAAAATGATCGTAGTTTCGCCATATTTAGAATAGAACATGTCAAAAAAGGAAAGTTTGTTCTCCTCTGTTAACTCAAAAAGAAGATTAAATCATAATGCAATTACAAATAATAGAGGAATGTTAATAATCACAGAATGTTTGTCTTCATATTTAGAAAAAAATGAACTATATTTTCTTTTCTATTGTCATTTTATCGGCATGAAAAAGTTGGATATTCTATAATAAAGGTATGTAAATGTTTTGTTCTAATGAAAATAAAGCTTTTCAATTGACAACTAATTTAATACATTTTCATGGTTCAGTTTTTCATATTTGAACTGTAAGTTTTTTGACATACAACCAAAAATTAAGGAATTTAAATGTCATTATAAAGTATTAGCAGCATTATTATTATATATATAAAACCCCACCGTGTATAACAATTCCGGGATCAACCTATCCACGAGAAAAAGAAACTCATTCACCAATGAAAACGTTTCATAGTCGTAATGAAGCGTTCTAATTGATCAGATTTACAGTGGGAGCTTTAAATGACGTCACTTCATTTTACATCGCTTTGAAATCTTTCCACAATTTCAAAAAGTATATTTAATTTCAACTTTTTATTAAAGGAAAGCGAAGGTGCGTTTTAAAAGCAATATTATTAAAATTTTTATATTCGGGTTGCTTTATTTTTTTTTTCTTTACAGCCGTGAATGACTCTTGAGAATTTCAAATCTATAAAAAACATTGTGAAAAGTTACCTCCGATTTTAAAGGCAATCTATTTTCTGACCAATGAAACTGTTCCTTAGTCATAATGGAGCGTTCTCATTGGTCAGATATACAGTGGAAGCTGTTAAATGACGTCACTACATTTTACTTCGCTTTGAAATCTTTCCACGATTTCAAAAAGTATATTTAATTAAAACTTTTTATTAAAGGAAAGCGAAGTTGCGTTTTAAATGCAATATTGTTAAAATTTTTATATTCGGATTGCTTTAATTTTTTCTTTCTTTACAGCCGTGAATGACTCTTGAGAATTTCAAATCTATAAAAAACATTGTGAAAAGTTACCTCCGATTTCAAAGGCAATCTATTTTCTGACCAATGAAACCGTTCCATAGTCGTAATGGAGCGTTCTCATTGGTCAGATTCACAGTGGGAGCTGTAAATGACGTCACTACATTTTACTTCGCTTTGAAATCTTTTCACGATTTCAAAAACAATATTTAATTAAAACTTTTTATTTAAGCAAACCGCGGGTGCGTTTTAAATTTCATTATAATCACCACCCCCCATCTGCCAGATAGTTTTGCTATAGTTTTAAATGCAGATTTCTGTTTTTTTTTTTTTTTTTTTTTTTTTTTTTTTTGGAGGGGGGGGGGGTAGATTTTTCCTTCTCCAAGTTTAATCGCTGTATTCATCAAAATTGTTTCAGCCTAAAGTGGCTATGATTGACCACAGTTGCTGTAATTTTTTATCGTCCTTTAAAAATGCAAACACGTCATTTTTATGGGCTATCTTCTAGTATTTAAGAAAATGATAAAATTTCGGTGCTTGATTTTCTAATATTGTTCGCTTCTTTTCTATTTGAATATATCTAATCTTTTTCTAGCTCAGATTTCTTTTATTATGTATAAATGTAAAATAATGTTTATGATTTCTGTGTGTTATGAAAGTTTTATCATAAAAAGTGCTATCATATTCCAACTAAATTATGATTATTTTATTGAATTAGTAAAATTTACATTAGAAAATCTTAAAAGGTTGTCCGAGTTCCAAAGGTGTCGCAAAAGTGACTGCGTTCCATCATATTAAACATACTTATGACTATTCTATGAAAGCTATAATTATGAAGAAAGAGAAGTATACATACAGTAAAACCTCCATAACGGACACTCCCGAATAACGGACACCTCTATTTAACGGACAGTTTTCCAACCCCCACTCCCAAAACCTTAATTTTTATATGTTTAACCTCTGAATAACGGACATTCCGAATAGCGGACACTAATTTTGACGATGAAGGCTGAGAATTTTATTTTTAATGTGAAACAAAAGTGAAAAAAAGTAAAAAATCTCTAAATTTATCGCGACAATGTGTCATAATTTTTCTGACCACTGATAAATTTAGGGTTAGGCTCGGGAAAATCTCCTTCCCGTGCCCTGTACTGAATTCAGGGGGTGAGTTGGGAGAAAATGTCCCTTTCAGAGCATTGATAGGCCTCCTCCCTCGTCGAAAATTTGAGATTTTATGGTTTTAAGAAGCGGCAAAATATTATGAGCAATTATACAATTTCTTTATAAGAAAGATGTATATAAAGATGATTCAAAAGTATTAAAACTACTACCTTGATTAGAACTTGACACTGAAAAGCATGACTTGTAATCGCAAGCAAAAACAAAAAGTGTGCACAATTTCGTTATAGTTTTATTGCTTTAAAAAATTTAATTTCTGATTAATTATATAATAAACGGTGGTATAATTTTACGGTCATAAATTTAGGACATATATGAGTCAAATAAGGAAATATATGCATTTCTTATCAATTTTTGAATCGCCGAGGTTTTCCCAATAGCGGACACCTCCGAATAGCGGACAGTTTTAGCGCTCCCGAGCTGTCCGTTATTTAGAGGTTTTACTGTATATGTATTAGTTATTGAATTGACTTTTGAATTTAAACACTAATTTAACACATTTAGTTAAATACTTTGTGCACTTATTCTAAAAAGAATTATATACATGATATGTATATGTATATATATATATATATATATATATATATATATATATATATATGTATTTGTAAAATGTCTCATTTTTGAGAAAATGAGATTATTTGTAAAATGATACATTTTTGCAAGAATGAGATTATTTTTTGTTAGAAATTGAATTAACCGTATAAATGAACTTTCTTAAAACTGAGCCCAATATATTTATTAAATTAGTTAGTGTTTTTAATTTCAGTATTTGTGAATTTATTATCTTAAAAATGTAATTAATTTGTGTACATCAATATAATAATAATAAAATAAAATAGATTGCATTTTTTAAAGTTCATTTATGCTTTTTTGTGTGTTTCTGTATTTATAAACAAATTTTGATACTTCTAAAGATGTATTATGTAAACCTGTAATAAATAAATATATATATAGGAATGTAAAAAAATATATACAGTAAAACCTCTAAATAACGGACAGCTCGGGAGCGCTAAAACTGTCCGCTATTCGGAGGTGTCCGCTATTGGGAAAACCTCGGCGATTCAAAAATTGATAAGAAATGCATATATTTCCTTATTTGACTCATATATGTCCTAAATTTATGACCGTAAAATTATACCACCATTTATTATATAATTAATCAGAAATTAAATTTTTTAAAGCAATAAAACTATAACGAAATTGTGCACACTTTTTGTTTTTGCTTGCGATTACAAGTCATGCTTTTCAGTGTCAAGTTCTAATCAAGGTAGTAGTTTTAATACTTTTGAATCATCTTTATATATATCTTTCTTATAAAAAAAATTGTATAATTGCTCATAATATTTTGCCGCTTCTTAAAACCATAAAATCTCAAATTTTCGACGAGGGAGGAGGCCTATCAATGCTCTGAAAGGGACATTTTCTCCCAACTCACCCCCTGAATTCAGTACAGGGCACGGGAAGGAGATTTTCCCGAGCCTAACCCTAAATTTAACAGTGGTCAGAAAAATTATGACACATTGTCGCGATAAATTTAGAGATTTTTTACTTTTTTTCACTTTTGTTTCACATTAAAAATAAAATTCTCAGCCTTCATCGTCAAAATTAGTGTCCGCTATTCGGAATGTCCGTTATTCAGAGGTTAAACATATAAAAATTAAGGTTTTGGGAGTGGGGGTTGGAAAACTGTCCGTTAAATAGAGGTGTCCGTTATTCGGGAGTGTCCATTATGGAGGTTTTACTGTATATATAAATAAATAAAAGTTATGCGCGCATTTTTTTTTTTTTTTTTTTGGGGGGGGGGGCGTTTTTTGAAGCAAGCTATTTTAAAGTATTACATGTTACACTTCAGTACAGGTAGATGTGCCAGTAATGGACACCCTTCTAGTAATGTATCAACAACAGATCACAATAATGTAATCACAATAATTAAATAAATAAATGCAAACTTAAATTTTATTATTTTTTTCATAGGGAGCGAACGATTTTAATCAGCTAACTTAAACCGGTAATTAAATCGTGATTTAAATCAACTTTGTTTTATCATTGACTAAAATCATAAATTTTATAAAGATTTAAAATGACAGAAAAAAGTATTAAAATCTAAGATTGCCATAATTTGGCAAATTTCTACAAATTTCTACATGTATTGACTTTTGAATACACAAAAAAGCTTTAAATAATTATTTCTAAGTATTGTCAAAGACTTAAACATGATAATTTTGTAAAAAGCATAGTTTTTATCTTATAAGTATAAAAATCATTTAATTTAAAAATGATATTCAAATCTGGTATAAATTACAATGTCATAATTTCCTTTTAATAATCAAATTATTGATTCTTTTATATAATATAGGCATAGCAAGTACAATAATTTTCTGCAAATAAACGAATAAAGTAGCCAAATCTTATTTTCTCATTCTGCTTTTGTAATAAATTTATAGCAAATATTGGAACTAAAAATAGAATGAAATAATGACATCGGCTGAATCGCTATTGTAAAAGAAGGCATGAGAAAAAAAAATTATAAAATATTAAGCATAGCAAGTGCTTATTCAGTAAAATTTGAATGTTTTTACTTTTTCAACTCATATACACCAAATAAAAATTTTCATGATTAATTAAGGCAGCAAAACTGTCTGAAACAGTAAATGCTGAAAACTTCCACTAAGTGCTAATAAAGGTGCTAACTGCTGGTGCTGTTTAATGTTTTGAGGATTTCATATATAATTGGCTATTCCTTATATTTACTTTGTATGTGTGTATGAATGTGCTGATATATTTTGGGGGGTTACTATATGCAAACGTGGATGTAAATTTAGATTCAGGCTATTGACAGATTGCAAAATGAGATGCAAATAAATTTGTTAATTTTGTTAATTGTGTTACTAATTGATGAAATTACTTATTTGCACTTGTTATTAATTCTGTAACTATTTGCTCTTTCCTCTAAGCACTTTTTTAGGGTGGAAAAACTTTCTTCTTATGAAATTGGCAAAATGCACCCTACCTTATTAAAATATAATTAAATTCACTTACAGTAAACACAGATTTATTGTAATACAACTTCCAAATTACACATTATTTCTTAATCTAAGTTCCCAAGATCTTATAAAAGTGATAGAGAATTATTTTTTTAGAAAAAAATTAAAACTGTAATTCATAAAATTATTAAAATTAATGGCACTTTGTTTATCATAATGGGAAACTGAATGCTTTTTATAATTACTAAACACATTACTAAGTGTATTTCCCCATGAAATAGTGTATTTTTTGGAACTAGCATCTTCCCTTTTTTTCTTTCTAGAATGATCACTAAATTGTTAATAATCATTTTAGTAATTAAAATATGTTATATACTAATTAAAAATTATATTATTACTAATTTTATGCTAATTAAAAATGTATGTTATATTCCTAAATACAGAGATTGTTGTTTAATAATTATTAATTTTAAATAGTATTAATAGTTTATGTTAAATTCAGTTATTAATAATTGAAATAAATGTAAATATCACTAGTATTTAACTTAGTTTTGCATAATATTGCATAATATTATTTCAAAATACTAATGTATATAATGTTATTATATGCTACAAATTTAACTACTACTAAAAATAGTTCATAGTTACAGACATTATAAAATTACTTTCTGGTTTTTATAATGTCTGTAACTATGAACTATTACATTAGCAATTTGAGGGTTATTTGTTTTGGTAGACTAAAATCCTTGGTAGTCATTCAGTATTTGAACATTGGGGACAAAAATCATAAAATTACAATTTATATCAAAATAATCTGATTTAGTCCTTTCAGGTATGGTGTACTACTCATAGTACGTGTCTTTTAGTGGGGTATTATTTTGTTTTAAGAAATATTTTTGCTGATATTTACATGCAGTAATGTTATTATATGTCTATGCATTTACTATATGACTTCATTTTATGCTTAAGCATTTAATAATAATAATAATTATTATTATTATTATTTGGTTGATTTTCTCTGCGCTGTTTGCGATTCTTTTATTTCAAACATCATATTTCACGCTTTAAATTTAAAATAAAAGTTACTTTCTTGAAAGAATCATGTCTAATAATGCGCAGAAAGAAGGAGAAAGTTCTAATATCAGTTAAATCTTATTGCAATGCAATATTTTCTAAACATCTCCCAAAATTCTTTTTTAGCCTATGGCCATATGAATATTGAATAATACGTCAAATAACAACATTCGTTATCTTTCAGATTATGAAATATTGGTGAAACACTAATTAATGTACTTGGATAGTTAGTATTAATATTATTAATGTAAAAGTATGTATTATTAATACTATTAATATTAATACTACTAATATTAAAATGTATTATTAATATTACTAATAATAAATATTTCTGAAAAAAATGCTCTTTAAAATATTAAAAACAGTATGAGTTGTTATAGCTGTAAATATGAGCGAGAGAATTTCTTTTTAACTTTAATTTAAAAGACAGAAATTGTAAGGAATTGAAATTATGCACAGTCTGAGCATAAATTGTGATCTCACGATTGTAGAACTATAAACCAACTCTAAAAGAAATTAGAAATTGGTAATTAAAATTTCAGTTTATCATGCTTTATATAAAAACGGGTATATCGGTGATAAGAAAAGGATTTGTCTTTTATTTAGTGTGGTGTGAAAATTGCCAAAATACATTGCCGGTACACTATTTTCTGGGCATCAAACAGAGCTACCAGAAAATATAATCTCAATCAGTAAATGATATCGTTCTTTGTAAAAAATTTTTAATCATTAAAATTATCATTATTAATCATTGGGAATTAATTCCCAATTTAAACATACTAAAACATATAATGTTAACGCTAAATACATAAAAATATGTCTGCTTGGAATATTACACAAATATCTAAGTATTTTGATCATTTCACACAAATCTGTGTTTTGCATGTTCAGCGGAAATATTTATATGAAGAGAATGCTACACAAAAATCTGTGTATTTTGCATATTATACAAAAACCTGTGTAATTTACATACTACACAAAAAATTGAGTATTTTACATAAAACACAAAAGTATGTGTTTTTTGCATTATACACAAAAATACGTTTAATCACAGAAAATTACACATATGAATGTGTGAGAATATTACACATAAATTTGTGTTTACTTCTGCAATTTACACATTAAAGTGTGTATTTCAAGACTTATCAGATAACATTTACACATTTAGACCTATCATCAAATTACACTTTAAAATGTGCATTTTCAAATTTACACATTAGGTGTGTATTTTGGCAATTTACACACCAATTTACACATATAGACAAATCGTTTTTGTATCATCGATATACCTGTTTTTATGTGTAAATTTACACATTTTTTTTTTTTTTTTAGAGTGTAGCGAATGTCTTCATTTGCAGGGACGTGAGCCTTAAGATGATCTTAAGGTAACTGTCGCTATTCATAAATATTTTTAGGTGATATCTTTCAAGTTTAAATAATACAAAAAATCTTTAAAAAAAATCAGCACTTTGCTATAGATCAGCAGTAAAATTCTTATTTTTATCCTTACGGCAAGTCCCATATTATAATCATCTTAAAATACAACTGGTGAAAAAATGTTTCTGCCTAAATTGCTAAACTTTCACGGGATTGAATCCTATTCCCATTCCCAATTTCTATATACCACAACAGCAAACAACTAATAATTGTGATTGCACAAAAAAATGTTTCAACCATTACAAAAATGTATTTAAGTTAATATGGCACACAAAAAACTCGAAAAGAAAGATACATTTTGAGATTTTGGTCTTGAAAAAAACTCGATATACTCTATCTTTTAGAATAAGACTACAGGTAAAAAGCTAATTTAGATCAAAAGATCTACATTTTTTCTGCATAGATCTATATGTTTTCTACATTGTACTGCTTGTAGTTTCGCACTTTCTTCCAAGATTTAAATAAATTTATCTGAGAATTGTGTTTTTTCAAGATATGTTATTTTTATATTGAGGTATAAAAAATTTCATGAAATATAAAGCTATTTTTTGACAATCCTTTAAAGTTATAAATTCTTTAAGTTGTTTTCCAAAATTTTTAAATTACGATTCTCCTAGTAAAAAGAATTTATAAAAAAAAAAAGATTTTTTAATTCAAGCATTATTAATTTTCCTTAAATAAATATATTCTTGTAAATTCCGAAGGCAAATCAACATTTATTCTTTCGTGTATTTAAAATAATCATTGAGCGCCACCGTAATACTCACCCATCATGGCTATGCATAATATAAAATATAAAAATAAAACTTTTATAAATTATTTATCAAACTCATCGCAATTCCAAGATAAAATTTAAACGTGTATTTAAATATTTTTAGTACATTGTAATGCTTCATTACGGAATTGTGGGTACTACTTGATTATCCCGTTGACACATTTAGACAAATTATATAAATCGCCAAACTGCTCGTAAATTATACAAATTGGCATAACTTTTATTTTAACTAACGAAAAAAATAGTAAAAGATTAATAAAAATACAAATAAAACGTGGAATAAAAATTCACTTGATGACATAATAAGCACATGTAACGTGTTTAATGTCGAGTGAATGTGACATTTAGGATAAACCATTAATGACATTTAATTTTATGTTGTCGATAGTTTTTTGGTCGATGGGATAATCAATTGGTATCGAATTGCGTAAACGAAAGATCCTCATAACTTTAAAAATGATAATCCTATTAACTAAGAATTTACTGCATCGAATTAACTGTTTCATTTCAATTAAAATATAACTTTAAATAGAATTTTGTATAAAATACAGGATCATGAAAAATTGATGAGTAAGGAAAATATGATAAGTATCTCGACAACTAATTGCACGATCAACTTTATTCTTTTTTTTTTTTTTTTTTTTTTTTTTTTTTTTTTGTATTCAAGCCTTTAAATAAACAATTTCGAATTTTTTTATGTACCTTTTATAAGAACAAATATTTCGAGAGTCCGAAAAAAATATTTCCGGATAATCGAGGTTACTGATATTCAATAGGCTTCTTTACATTATTATATACTAAGTACACTTTAAATTTCAAATCTCTATCTCAATTCGTTCGGGAGATAAACCATTTACAGACGGAGAGACAGATTTACGCATTTTTAATGTGTTTTTCGGAATCTCCAATGTCTGAAACGTGTAAATCCTTCTTTTTTTTTCTCGATTTTCAAAACGTTTACAAGATTTATCCTATACTACGTATCATGGGTAAGTAAAATGACGAAAGTAAGCAAAAAAAGTGTTATTTTTGCTTACTTTCGTCAATCTTTCAGAAGATAAATTTTAATGACAGTTAAAATTTTAATTTAAAAAGTAATAATAAATGTAAAAAAATGAAAAACTTACATTTGAAAAGTTATATATTCAGTGCGGTAATAAATGAAAAATTAGGATACCATACTAAATGAAAATTTGAATAATAACAATAATAATAATAAAAAAGTTGTATCCTAGTCCACTTTAACCCTTTATTCCCGTCAGTATTTGAAAGTAACAATAAAATAACTTGTTATGAAATTCCTTTAATAAATCAATTAGTAGTAATGTAAGTTATAGAGTGAGTTATAGATACATTACTTTATCTTTTTCCAGAATCACTATTGGTTGAACGAAACAAAAGTATTCTAAAAAGGGTGATTTATTTTGCCTTTGCATCTTTTCAGTTTTCTTGACGTTGAAAGATTGCGGGAAAAAAGCTACAGTTCAGTAATATTTCGATATTTCTACTGTAAGAACATTATATTTGTACATTTCCTATTTCTTAAAGATATTTAAAAAATACATTTGAGTGGGGTTATAAATATTGCACAAAATCCGCATGAATTCAAATTTAATTAATTAATTTTAATTTTTCATTCTAAACTTTATCAAATGATTATGTATATCTTCTAATGCAGTTTAAAAAAAGTCAGCAAAAGGCTTTAGAAAATGAAAATTTGATGAATTCCTAACTTGGGACATAAAGGGTTAAGAGCAACTTACCTTAGTCTTTTTAAGGCATTCTATGAGAATGTTTACTTTTCCTTTAGTTGTGAAATTATATTCCGGTGGCATAAATAGCTGCAATGTTAGATTGTAATGACGAGGAATTACATGATCCATCAATCTTCCCGTTTTGATGATTTTATCCATGTAGTCTTCCATCCCACCATATCTCTCTCCGGAAGTTCTTTTCATAGCGACAATGGTGTCGCTTGAATTGGAATAGTTTTGAAAGCTGTAAGTTATTGAAAACCAAATTACAAACATAACACCTCCAAATACTAAAATACCTCTTTGTAATCTACAAAGAATGTTTATGAATGAAGTTCTTTTGCCTTTGTATTCACTTTTTTCACTCTCTTCACCAAATTCTTTTCGGTTTCCAGGCATTTTTATTGACTCAATATTTCACTGATGCTGCCTTAATCAAAATATTTCGCTTTTTCTATAATATAAAACACTGTTGCATTGTATGAAATTTAAAAATGTTACGGATATTCCTAATTTTTGCGAATTAAATCTTGACCAATTGTAATTGTACAGCGACTGAAGAAAATATGTATAAGTCAAATGAGAATACAAAATAGTTATTTAAAACATAATCAAGTAAGTTGAAATATTCCTAATAAAGTTATGTGATTCAATTTTCTAAATTCTGAAATTTCCAAAGACGTTGGTAATATTAAATTACTGTTGTGTCATTTTTAATTTATTTCTTTAGAAATTATCCAAAATAACTTTCAGCTAATCCGTTCTTTATACCTTTGCAATCACAGCTATTACATTAAAACGTCGCATTACAATATACTGTTTTATAAAAACAATATATGTTTATTTATGACTGTAACATGAACGTTAAACTCTTAACAGTCAGGTTCTAATCATTCACTGAACTGTGTACAAGCAAATCACGCAATTCCCTAAAGCAGCAAAGAAAAAAGCACCACACCAAGTCTATTAACGATTTGAAGAAAACAATTCAGGTGACTTTTCATAAAAGTTATACTCAGTGTGAGCCTTGAACCTGAACGCGTCAACTTTCACCCGAGGATTGAAAAGGAAAGCAAATGCCAAGAATCTAAGTACTCTCCCTGGACCAGTAAATCCGGTTGAGAAGGGTTGGATGGCCAAATCTTTAAGTATATAACTTGCAGTTTTGATGTATGATCTTATAAAAGACATCTAGTAGCATTTTTGTTTTTTATTTGTATCATCAAAATAGAAAGCAAGGACAAGTTTATTAAGAATTATGCGAAAGGGCAATGGATACATTGATCCCGCTTCCGTGTACTAACCTAAGAAAAGTTAGCAATTAAAGAAAAACAGATCATTATCATGCGACCGATGAAAATGGATCTCATTAAATTCTATCTGCTAAGTATTAAAACGAACGTCAACTCTTTTTTAATAGTATTAAAGCAACTAAGAGATCCAACACGGTTTACAGAACATAGGTAAAAACTATTTTTAATACAAATAAAAGAAGTTTATGAATTGGGTTTGTCTGTTTGTCGACTATCCCTGCAATAACTCACGTAAATTTACACGGATTTTCATGCATTTGATGTTCGTTAATTAGGTTTATTATTGCATGTTGATACTGAAATTGATGGATCATTTATAATTCATTTAAAGAGACACTCAAAGTAATTCTGCTACATTATGGTCTACAGACAAAAATAATTTGCGGCGCATTCTAGTTATGTTACTCTAGTTCAAACATTAGAAAATTTACATGCATAATTGAGGCTCACTGTAAGAGGCTATAGAAGCTGTAAGAGGCTATACTAACTATAGAATATGGTGTGCATAACGCTCATCGTTTATTTAAAGGTACACACAATTAAGGCCTGACTTGCAAGTTTTTGTGCCCAGGGCACCTACAATTTTTTGTGCCTCCTCATATTGGTTAGTTATTAGGTTTTTTTTCTTATGTTTTGCATATTACACATTTATTGAGAAAGTGTCAACTCAAAATCTAATGTTTTCCAAAAAATTGAAAAAAGTTCCAGGAATATAAAAAGTATGTAATAGGTTGTTGCCTCGTGCAATATGATAAAGTTAAAACTATTTTAAACGTTAGAACACCAGAATATTCGTATTCCAAGCATATCGGTTTCGGTAGCATATAGCATACCTTCCTCAGATTAATAAGCTTTCTGTCCATATGAGGAATGAAGTTGCTGACCCAATCTCCCCCTCTGATGAGGCTTCGCCGATTGGGTTGCTCAGCAATTAAATGAGCAAATCCTATAGAAACAATGCCCATTAAAGCTAGAACAATAAGTAATAGGTTGTTGCCTGGTGCGATATGATAAAGTTAAAATTATTTTCAACGTTAGAACACCAGACTATTCGTATTCCAAGCATATCGGTTTCGGTAGCATATAGCATACCTTACTCAGATTAATAAGCTTTCTGTACATATGAGGAATGAAGTTGCTGACCCAATCTCCCCCTCTGATGAGGCTTCGCCGATTAGGTTGATCAGCAATTAAATGAGCAAATCCTATAGAAACAATGCCCGTTAAAGCTAGAACAATAAGTAGCTCATTTAATTGCTGAGCAACCCAATCGGTGGAGCCTCATCAGAGGGGGAGATTGGGTCAGCAACTTCATTCCTCTTATGGACAGAAAGCTTATTAATCTGAGGAAGGTATGCTATATGCTACCGAAACCGGTATGCTTGGAATACGAATATTCTGGTGTTCTAACGTTGAAAATAATTTTAACTTTATCATATTGCACCAGGCAACAACCTATTACTTATTGTTCTAGCTTTAACGGGCATTGTTTCTATAGGATTTGCTCATTTAATTGCTGAGCAACCCAATCGGCGAAGCCTCATCAGAGGGGGAGATTGGGTGAGCAACTTCATTCCTCATATGGACAGAAAGCTTATTAATCTGAGGAAGGTATGCTATATGCTACCGAAACCGGTATGCTTGGAATACGAATATTCTGGTGTTCTAACGTTGAAAATAATTTTAACTTTATAATATAAAAAGTATATTTTTCTTATTGATTGAAATGTGTTTTTAACCGTATATTGAGATGTATTGCAATAATATTTTCATTTCATTACAATAATATTTTCATTTCATTGCAATGATATTTCAAATATCATATTTTTTTACAATTATGATTTTTTAATGGAAACTTAGATGAAATGAAAAAAAAAAGTGCCTCAGAAACTTTTAGCCCAGAGCACGGGTCCCAGGCACCCGTGTGATAGTCAGGGCCTGCACACAATAGAATTCGGTTACAATATTATCTATTAATAATAATTGCTGGAAGTGCTTTTTAAGTTGTGGAGCGCAATTTTAAATTAAACTAATTTTTTGCATTTTAAAAGATCTCGAGTACATTTCCATTTATTGATGGAAATTGCTGAAGGGGAATTCACAACTATCTTATGCATTCCCTAACAGATATAAATTGAAGCACACTATGTAGTATAGTACAGTAAACAAATATACAGGGCTCGACAAACGAATTTGAATATTTTACGACTACTGATGGTAATTACTGAAATAGGATTTTAAAAATTGCTATGCTTTTCCATATTGTTTACTTAAAAGGCAGATCTCCATACGGGAAGTCTTCATTAGAAGAATCCTTAATAAATATGAAGTAGATTTTGCTTGCCACTATTTTGATGATATTATAATATTTCCCTCCTCGCTAGAAGAACATCTAAATCATTTAACTTAAATTTGTGAAATCTTTAAGCTAGAAAACCTTAAACGTTCTAAATGTAAATTAATCCAAAATAAAGTTAACTTCTTATGCTATGAAATCATTAATGGGGCTGTAACTCCAGCAAATGTTAATATTGAGACCATTAAATGTTAAAACCTCCCTCTAATGTTAAAGAATTACAGCGATTTCTACGTTTCATTAATGTTTACCACAAATCCATAGATAAATATGCTGAAATTATATATCCCCTCAATTGATTACTTAAAAATGACACAATATGGGAATGGGGAGTGCTAAAATTCTTTCAAAACACTAAAAAATTCTTTAATTGCAAAACCCACCCTCAAAATTTATTATCCAAAATTGCCACTACGTATGTTTGTAGATGCCTCTTAGGTAGCAGTAAATGCAGTTTTTAAAAAACCTGTAGAGATATTTTTTAACATTCTATTGCTTATCATTCGAGAATTTTGAAGAGTTATGAACAGAATTATTTCATAACTAAATTAGAATGTCTATAGATACTCTTGAAAAATTCTAACATTATTTCCATGGTTGCAAATTTACAATTCACACAGATCACGCATCTCTAGTATTGTTAAAGAGAGATAAAAACTTTAAAGGTAAATTTTTTAGGTAGTCACTCAAACTCGGTATGTTTGATTATGAGATCGAATATGAAAGGGGCTCTACAAATGTCGAAGCAGACATGTTGTTATAAAATCCTGTTGCTCATTTTAACCAACATATTAGTTTATTATTAGTTAGAAAAGAAATTATCGAGATCCAAGACAAAGATGATGTTTGTGACAAAAAATATAAAAAAGATAATTGAATCATCATAATTCAAGAAAAAGGGTTCAAAAAATAGTTGTATCAATTCCATCAATTAAAAAAAAAAAAAAATCCATGATAATTATGGACATTTGGAAATTCAAAAAATGATTAATTTAATATATCCTAAATATTATTGGCCTAATATGATAATAGATATTACACAATTTGTTAAACATTGCAACATATGTCAGAAAAAAGTATTTGGCTTATTACAAGCTATGCAAGCCGCATATCAACCTTTTGAATGTCTTTCTATTGATACTTTGGGTGGATTTAATTATTACAACTCCATAAAAAAAACCTTACACATAATAATAGATCATGCAACTAGATTTTTCAGAGCTTTTTCCTCCAAAAATGTTACCACTGAAACATATACTAATAGATTAAAACTAATTTTCAATATCAAAACACCTCAAAAAATACTTAGTGATCGACATAAATCTTTTAGGTCTCCAAGATTCAAGAAATACCTCAGAAATCATCGTGTTCAACAACGTTTTACATCATCACATCACAATCAGACCAATGGGAAGGAGAGAGAGTTAATTAGACTACAATTACTAGGTTCAAATATAAAATTAATTCCACTTCTTCTGAAATACCTTGGACTAGATTATTAAATCAAGTCATCGAAGAATACAATAATAGACCAATTCCATATCCAAATTTCCGCCTACCAATGTATTTTATGGTCACTTACCTTATGAATCTCCTTTAAAACAAAAATATTATCCTCCTGTAGACAAAGCACTCAAAATTGCAAAAGCGCGAACTCATAAATTGTTGAATCCCCATTAAAAATACAACATTATGTAATTTATGAATAATTTAAATATCCTAACGCTTGAAAATTAGAACCTACCTTCTCTGGACCATACAAAATTATAAGTAAACTTTCTGACGTAACTCATGAAATAGATAAATTTAATTATGAGCAGGGATGAGATTTCTCCTTCACAAATGACTACTTGCTACCACTAAATCTTAATGGTAGTTTTCGCCGTATTTAACGACAGAATTTCTGAGATTTAATAAAACAAGGAATAACTCGAAATATTAGTGGTGAAAATGAACCATTTGGGACGGAGAATTCTCATCCGTGTATGAGACAGGACAAATAGTGGTGTAGTCCAGGATTCGCTCTGTTCATGAAATTTTTGTACTTTCAAACCACAATTTTTAAACGGTAATATTTATTTAAAATTCCATTGTAGATGTTAAACAGACCTTCCATGAAGATTTTTGATTTAAAATACTGGTAGCAACGTGTGAAAATTTTAGGAACGGTGCGAGCCCTGGTAGTCGTAAAAAAAACAGAGGGCATACGCTGTGTGAAGAGGTTATGCGCTCAAGGCAGAGGTTATACCCTGGAATGAATATATTATTGCTTTCTTGAGAAACAGAGGGTATATGGTTTTCCTTATAAAAATCCACGGTGTATATCCCCGTATACTTTCCATTACATCTCTGAGAACAAAATTCTGTTATTGTGCATGTTTCTAAATTACGACCCTATTTTTCGCCAGAAGATTTTAAACTACTTCATGAACAACCCAAAAAACAATCAAAACCTCAAATACGATCACAATCACAAAATCAAACTAAAGTAAAAACAATAGATTAAATTCTAATTCTTTAAATATTTTTATTATCATAGGTTTCAAGATTAGCAAGTATGTTTTTGGGGCGCAACAATAATATTACTTTTTTTTGGGAGTTTTAGGGGTTAAATTGAACATCTTATGTAGACGTAAAATGTGTAATTTGATTATAAAAACTTTCAAATTGATGTTGAAAAACTAAAGTCTATTTCTGTATTAAAACAAACTATATATATTTTACCAAATGTTTACAAAAATATAATATTATGTTACTTATTTCAATAGATAGTTATATTGTAAGAGTTATAAATATTTATATAAATATTTAACCTTGATAATGATGTGATTTTGCAATGAGTATTGAAACAATAGAAATTAAAAAAATTTTAAACAAACTATCTTTTATTCCATTCCTCAATTAAGAATAACATCTTTTTATTCCTATTTATTTTATTATTTAAAGTTTATCAATCACATGTAGAAAAAACATTATTCTACATTTCAGGTATGAAAACTTTATAACCTAACTATACAATTTTGTAAAAGACTATCAGACAGGAATTATCGTAAGGAAATACTGGTTGAGAGTTCACTTTCTAAATTATAAGTCTTAATTTTATTTGGATTTTGGAATTATTATTATATTTTTACTTTCTTCTATATTTACAAGAAGAAAGTATTGGATTCGTGAAAATTTTCGAATTCCGATTTTCGACAGATATGCACGTCTTAGAGGTCAGAAAAACCAAAAAGCATGTTTTTACAAAATGTCTGTCTGTGAGTCTGTCTAGACCATCTTTGTATTGGTACTGATGGCAAACACTTTAAAACTCTGGTTTGAAACCTTGCATATTTTTGTTTAAAAAAAAATTAAACCTATAAACAAACTGGTGCACTCAAATATGATGTATAGGTCTGTTCAATCAATAATTTTATTGTGAATAACTTAGTAAAACTCTTCACATGTCTTCTTCTCGTGTTTTGTATTGTTTAATTGTTGCAAGTTGTTTTATAATTTCATGTATCGCCATACAATCGCGTTATTTTAGGCTTCTACTGTAGTAAAGATTTTTTTAGTAAATTCTGTACGCACTCTCTAAGCCCATTCAATAGATTTTTCTATTATAGATCGAAATATGTTTCTTTCATTTCTTATTACCATTTTTCTAGATTTCAATTATTTACAAATTCTTTTTTAGGTAGATTTCGTAAGAAATACTATTAGGTAGATTTCGTAAGAAATACTACCTATTGCAATCGCACCAGTTTATATATATATATATATATATATATATATATACAGTGAAACCTCCAAATAAGGGACAGTCCGAATAAGGGACACCTCTATTTAAGGGACAAAACTTCTGGCCCCAGTCCCTTTGTATAGGACGTGTAATGTATTTACCTCTGAATAAGGGACACTCTATTTAAGGGACACTTGAAAATGAGAAAAGGACTGGCTTTTGAATTTCAGATAATGAAGTAGTCTGAGATAAAAATGAAAATACAGATTTTTATGAACTTATTAAACTGACAGACAGTCATGTTGATACAGAGGCATAGGACACAATTGACAAGCATTTATTAACCACCAATTTTGATTTGACTTCAGTGCGTTTATCCCCATTGAAACTAATGCTGAAAATTAAGAGGATGATTCTGAAAGTGGAAAAAAAAAAGAAAATTGTGAAATAAAGAACATTACAGATGTTTTAAGGCTATTCTCAAATCCAAAAGGGCAAATTTTATGACAAAAGTTTTAATTTATTTTTATTCAGAAATGCCTGAATCTAGCAGGCGTTGTTGTTCAGTGTCAACTATGTAATCGAACTCTTTTTACTGTTTTTTCTGGTTCAAAAAAAAAAAAAAAAAAAAAAAAAAACTCAACAGATCTTTTTCAAACGCAATAGATCTTTTAGATAATATTGTCAACTTAAGTGTTTTGAACAGAGTTTATACGCGAAAGAAGAATAAGTACTCAAGAAGGGGTAAAAATGTCTGCCACGTGATCAAAATCGCTTAACTCAATAGGTAATTTATTCAAAACTTGAAAATACAGTTCGATTCCAAATCGCTTTCATAGTCAGAAGTTCCAATTTTATACCTTTCCGTTAAAAAAGGAATTTGCAAATGTGTCAAAACGTTTTCTGCTTACTCAGATGAGTAGTTGAGGGATTTGTTGCCTAAAAATATGCAAAGCAATTAAATAGGGTTTTTTTGTAAATTACTTCTGATAATGAAGAACTAAAATCTATAAGTATGGTAAATGAACACTTGAAAAATTTATTGTGAAAAATTGGAATTTGCAAAACAATAATTTTTGATCGATTACTTCAAGTATGATTCTTTTAAATATTTTTATACTTTTTGCATGTATACAGTTTGCATAAAAAATACAAATCAATAATTCTACAAATCGTTTAATGATTTAGTAATCAATTAAAAGTTTTAATTAATTCTCTATACTTTTTGTGTCTGATTAATGTAATTTATATGCGTTGAATACATTTAAACTTCACCTTTAATGTATTGTTATTTTCATATCTTTCAGGACTATTAATTAAAAAATAATAATAAAAACTCCGAATAAGGGACACCTCTATTTAAGGGACAAAAGTTCCTGTCACAAAGGTGTCCCTTATTTGGAGGTTTCACTGTATATATATATCACTTTTTTTAGGTAGATTTCGTAAGAAATACTACCTATTGCAATCGCACCAGTTTATATATATATATATATATATATATATATCACTTTTTTATGGACACGATAACTTTTATAATTCTTCACCAATCTCCACCAAACTGGTACATAAAATCAAAGGGGATAAAATCTTGGCTGAGTTCGTTAATGGGCAAAATCGGACCAAGGGGGTCGAAATAGGGGGCGTTTCTGTGAAAACCGAAAAAACGCCATAACTTCTTAATTAAAGTAGATATCGAATCGGTTTAAAGTTTATATTACTTCTTAAAAATGGGCCAAAAGTATATGCATGACAGATTTTTGATAAATTTAGAAGTGGGCTCAAGGGGCGAAAAAAACAGGGTTTTTGAGAGAAAAAAATTCATAACTTCGTCAATTTTCAAGATATCAAGTCCAACTAAATTTTTTGTAAATGTTCTTAAAATTATCTAAAACTTTTGTATTTACAAGTTTTTGATAGGACCAATTTTTACCGATAAAAAAACTTAAAAACGAAAAGAAAAAGGGCGCTGAAAAAAGAGAAAAATCCATAACTTCGTCAATTTTTAAGATATCAAATCTGATTAAATTTATTTTACATCTTCTCAAAAATATCTACAACTTTTATATTGACAAGTTTTTCATAGGACCAATTCGTATAGCAAAAAGAAATTAAACAAAAATAGGAGTTGGAGAAAAAACCTCAAATAAGTGTCCATATCAGTGTTCAAATAAGAAATTGCTTTTTTTTTCTGACTCGTTTTTAAATCCATTTTTGCTCTCAAATGCATCCAATTTGCAGATCCTCTTATTTAGGAACTATATAATGTGATGCATTGATCGGTTTTTTGATAAAGACAGAATATATTTTGAAAAAGGCTACCAAAAAGGGTATTTTGAACAGAATTTCCCAAAGTCTTCGTGATTGGAAAATTTAAGGAAGTTTTTACATAGCAAATTGCGTTTTTTATGACTCGTTTTAAAATCCATTTTCGCTCTCAAACGCATCCAGTTTACAGATCCTCTTATTTAGGAACTATATACTGTGACGAATTGGCCAGTTTTTTGATAAAGATATAATATATTTTTAAAAATGCTGTCAAAGTGAGTATTTCGCATAAAATTTTCCGAAGCAATCATGATTAAAGAATTAAAGATGTATTCAAATAACAAATCGGTTATTTTATGAGTCATTTTTAAATTCAATTTTTTTCTCAAATGCATTCAACTGACAGTTTTTTTTTTTTTTTATTTAGGAACTGTATAATGTACTGTTTTGGTCGATTTTTTAATAAATTCAGAATCTATTTCAAAATATGTTGTCAAAATGGGCATTTGAGCTGAATTTTTCTTAAGATGATTCTGATAAAACCAGTTTTTGCAGAAAAATGAAATTAAAAATTTTTCATAAACGGCCAAATGAAGTTATTAAATTGGGTTTATCTCTAATCATATATTTTTTTGTTGAAATGAGCACTCTTCGAAATCTACCTCCGCCTATAGGCCCTGCCGACAGGGATTTTTAAATATGTGTATCAATTTCGGAAAATTGCTTTATAATATGCAAAAACATTCCATTCGCATTTTAGATATATAAGCATAAAATAAACATTCTTTCCCTACATGCTATAACCATAGATTTATAGAAAGTCTCTAATTTTAAGAAAATTACATGGTTTAAGTCAAAATTTTTGATTTTCAATAATTCCATGACTTTTGCAGATATTCTAACGAAACAGTTTAGGTGAGAAGAAAAATGCAACCGATATCATTGTTGCTACTCGATATTTTTTATGTGAGGACGTATAAAAAATATATTCTCAATTTCGTTGGAAAGAGCCCCTGTCGCGATAAATGGATTCTTTCTTCACTCTCTGGATTCTATACCGTCCTATGAAAATTTTCTAATGTCCATTAGTTATCTATCTCTTGTTCTTACAGAAATAATCCGTAATCCGTATAACCACCTTTTTTTTTAGACAATCTTTCAAAACTATTTTTCTAGCCAATCTTTTTAGACAATCTATTTGTATATGAAAGGATGGAAACTAAACTCTTTTTAAAGCTTGAATTGAAATTCAAACTTCAAAAATTTAAAGTCCAAACTAGTATTATATAACTTTAATTCTGAACCTTTAAGCTATTTTGTCCCTGATAACTTTCTTTCCCAACTTAACATTTATTACTTTCAGATATCTTTTGAACGCTCTTTAAGATTAAAATTGATGATCTACCGAGGAGAGGGCCAACTTTGATAATTACAGATTTTGATTATTTTAATATATGTTTTAGGGTAGAAGCCCCTTAGTCTCAGGTTTAGCGGATTTTATACAAGGCCGTGTCTACGCTGCCGGCCGGTCGGAACCGGAATATTCAGGCTAGGAAACCGTCTGGTTTGTTTACTGAAAAGCGCCCTCTACCGGCTGCCGGCTGGCCGTAATATTTTGTTTTGCTGCGGATACGTCTTGATAAAAACTCGCCAAATTCATCGCCTCGCCAACCAGTAGTTAACGATGTCTTTAGGGTTGTAGTCTTTGATCACAAAACATTATTTATATTTACAAATGGTTACGCATTTGTACTTAGTAAATGAAATTAATAAGGTATTAATTTTGTTTTGAAACTAACTATCGTCGTTTATATTTACATTATATAAATTTCTAAACTTTTACCTCATACTTTTCAACATTTAATAAAGTAAAATAATATAAAAGAAATAGAACATTTTTATAAAAGTTAACTTTTGTTTATGTTTCTGACTGATTATTTTATTCAAAATTGGTCATATATTATTTTATAAATGTTTAAAGGGAAAAAAAAACTTTCTGTCATGTACTAAATGAAAGTTTTTCAAATATTAGTGTTTTGTAATACCTTTATAAAGATTAATATTATCAATCTATTTGAAAATATATGTTTTTTATGTTTATTTTACTCTATTTCGATTCTTTTTTTTTTTTTTTTTTTTTCTCTGTGCTATGATTTTGCCGAATGGAACATGTTACATTTTATGTACTTTATTTTTTTTATTTATGTTTTTTGAGATTTTACAACTTTCCTTAGTTTATGCAAAAAGGATTATTTAACCAAAACTTAAAAAGGTACAAAGTTTACCATTTTAAACTTCCAAAACACATTTTTAATTCGTTTTTCATTGATGTATAATGCTCAAAATCATCTAAATAAGTCAACAATTAGTTAATTCTTTGTTTAAAATAACTTATAATTTTAAAATTTTGTGTAAAACTTTAAAAAAATAATTGTTTTTTGTATTTTTATTATATATCTTTTATAAACAGTAGAATGTAAAGTCATAATATAAAATGTCCTGATCCACAACAATTTTTATGTTTTAATATTCTTGAAAACAGTAAAATAGTTAAATTACATAGCTTTATAAATAAGTGGGATCAATGATTGAAATTAAATATATTGTCAAATGCTCCTTATAAAATAAAATTTAGCAATAAATTATATTATATTAAAATATATTGTTAGATATATATGCATTATTAGAAATGAAATATCTTTTATATTTAACGCTATCATATATGTGCATACATTTCTTATTTCTTCTGTATATCTTTTTGAGCAAAATAATATATAAAGGAAATTTTCCTTTAAAAGTTTTTGAATTGTTTTCTAAATACTCAGCACAATACATCTTATATGCACATACACTATCATAAAATTGAGAAAAATGATATATAAAAAATTTATTAAATAAGAAATGTGCAAGAAGAATTATTTTCAAAATGCAAAGTGTATATAATAAATAAATGACATTATTGTAAATCCAATCCAAAATTAATTAAAAATGCATTACAAAAAGTAAGACCCCTTCCGAACACAGCCCCACCCCCCTCTCATGTATTTTGCAAGGTGTATAAATTCTGGGCAATTTATAAATTCCAAATACAGTAGGCTCCCTTAAATCCGCACAGCTTGGAACCAGAGATTTTGCAGATTTCCAGTCGTTGTTTACATCTTTTAAACAGTAATTTGAATTTAATTAATAATGCAATCGAAACTATAATGAATGCTTACAATATAATAAAATATTAAAATAAATAATAATTTAGATAATTTAAAAAAAAAATTGAAATACTAAAAGCAAATCTCAAGTTAATAATCAATAATGTTTGATTAAATATTCATTAAAACATAAAATGCAATTTTTCCTAAATTATTCAATGAAACTTTCCTCATAAAGGTATATTACTAATTCACTTCAAAATAATAAAGTAAGGAAATTTTATTTCAGGTTTAGCAAGACTTAATAACTATAAAAGATGGATTAGTACATAAATATATTTGGAAGAAGATTGTGATTACCATTTATATTAGAACATCTTGAATTTTTTCAGAAATAAATTTATTTTTCCTTCATGAAAAAACATGAATTCAATAATATTAATAAAAATTACAAATTAAAATATATATGGAATTCATATAAAACTAAAAATGTGCAATTTTGTGTTTATATCTGAACTGAATTCTTCATTGTTTACATTTGTAAATTATGTGCAGATTTTAGAGAGTTGTGGATTTGAGGGAGTCTACTGCATATCCCTTCACCGCCTTTCTAATTTTACATGTCTGTTTCATAAAAGTTCCAATTCTAAGCATCTCTTAAAATTGTTAGATTTTCCTGTCTGCTAAAAGGCACTTTCTATATTATTATTTTTGGTATTTCACGGTAAATACAGTAGACTCCCTCAAATCCGCAACTCTCTAAAATCTGCACATAATTTACTGATGTAAACAATGAAACTTTCATTTCAGATGTAGGGATAGAATTTGATATTTTTATTTTTATATCAATTCTATTTATATTTTAATTTGTGATTTTGATTAATATTATTGAATTCATGTATTTTTATGAAGGAAGAATAAATTAATTAGGAAAAAAATAAGATATTGCTGATATCACTGGTAATCACAATCTTTTTACCAAATATATTTATATATTAACCAAATTTTTTTGGTTATTAAGTCTGACTAAACCTGAAATAAAACTTTCTTGTTTTATGATTTTGATGTGAATTAGCAATGCATCTTTATAAAGCAAATTTCAGATGAAAAATTCTTCTTATCTTTATAATAAATATTCTATCATACATTACTGATTATTAACTTGATCTGTGCTTTTAATATTTTTTTAATCATGTTAAAAATTATCTAAATTTTTATTATTTTAGTTTATTACTTATATTAATATTTTATAATATTGTAAGCCTTCATAAATGTCTCGATTTAATTGTCAATTACATTCAAATTACTGTTTAAAAAATGTAAACAAAGCAATGACCAGAAATCTGCAAAATTCTAAAATCTGCACAACCTCTGGTCCCAAGCTGTGCGGATTTGAGGGAGTCTACTGTATAAATAAAAGTATTAAAATTTTTTAATGTAGATTGATACTATCAACTCTATTAATGTTTATACCTGTAATATGAAAATAAATTAAATTGATACCACACAGCCAGAATTCGACTTGAAGGAAGGTGGGATTGTTGACGATTAGTCCAATAGTTGGTAATTATTTGAAGACCATTAGTTATATTGCTATTAGTCTTTTTAATAAATGAAATCATAATGCATAGCTGCCAACCTTCCTCCCCCCCCCCCCCTCTTTTAAAGTTAAGAAAGAAAACGTGTATTCAACCATAAAATGTGTTTAATATAATTATCTGACGTGTCTTATTTTTTGTGTGATACTTCTTGGATTTATTATTATTATTAATTCAAATTTTTGATTCTAACTTTTTTTTTTTTTTTTTACTCCTTTATCTTTTGATAATTCAGGTTGGTAGATATGATTTTTTTCCAGATAGTAGAAACAATAGCTATGCTGGATATGACTCACCATTTACTGTGACATTTACAGCATTTAGTAGTGTTACAAAGTGAAATAACATAAAATTGTGTTGGATTTCAACAATGCATTTCAAAAGAGATGAGAATGCGATAAACTAGAGGAGATGAAAGAGTAGATATATATATTTTTCACATTCCATTCTTTCACTCGAGAAATAAAACTTAAGAGGAAAAAGAACTGATGGGTTATAAAAATTAATATCCATTTACACGCTAATTGTTTTAAAAAGTTTGATCATTATAAGATCTTTGATTCTTATAGTAACATTTCTAGATCAGTATTTTTCAATCTTTTTGGACAAATGACACATTTTACATGTAATTTTTTCTTCTAAATTTATTTTCAAGAAGGTGTATTTATTATTTAGGAACTCCTGCATTATTTTTAAAAAATATATAGACTCCCTCAAATCCACACAGCTAGGGACCAGTTGTTGTGCAGATTTTAGAATTTCTTGTCATTGCTTTGTTTACAATTGTTAAACAGTAATTTGAATGTAATTAATACCTAATGCTGTTGAAACAGTAACAAATGCTTAAATATATATTAAAATAAGTATTAAACTAAAATAATAAAATTTAGATTTTTTTAAAATATTAAAAGCAAAGGTCTAGTTAATAATCAATAAATGGCTGTGCAAATATAACGATATCAACTTTATGGTAATTATGAATCCTCTCCCCCCTTCTGATATCTTTCGTTATCATCCTTTGACACCCCCCCCCCCCTTTCGAGAATGATATCGTTATCAAAATGTAAAATTTTTTTGATTTCTAGAATTTATTTTTTATTTTATTTATTTATTTTTTATTTATTTATTTATTTTGAAGTGATATAATTATTTTTTCACATACTTTCATGATTTAAAATGGAATATCACTTTGCATATGAAAAAACTTTATATCTAATAACATTTAAAAAAATAGTTACTATTTAAAAGTATTTTAATAGTTTTTTGCTACATAACTCATTCAACAGTAATAAAGTGCTGTTGCACTTGCCCCGAACATAGGAGGGGTGGGGACAGATGGAAATTCTTTTCAATAAAACAAGTGACAATATTACTTCTCTTTTTCTTTTATTTATTAGTAAATACAAGCTTCATTTCAAATGTATTTCACATATGATTTCTCAAATCGTGAATATATATGCATATACATATGAAGAAGAAAAAATTCAAACGCTGGGGTATTCCATATTATAAAATTAAATGATTTTATAATAATTAAGTAATTTTAATAACTTTGTATTTTCATAAGAAAATAGATAACAGGCTAAAAAAAGACAGCATGCTATATTGTGCCAAAGACCATGTTACAAATAAAAGAAGAAAGTTTTGATGGATCAAAACTGATATTGATATCTAAAGACAAACCCCCCCTCTCCCTAGAAATATCTTACAATATCATATGCCAGACTCCCCCCCCCCTCTCTAAAATGATGATGTTATATTTTCACAGCCCCTAATGTGTGATTAAATATGCATTAGGTGTAAAGATGAAATGTACTTTTCCAAGATTATTCAATGAAACTTGCCTCACAAAAGTACATTACTAATTCACATCAAAATCATAGAATAAGGAAGCTATATATCAGGGTTATCCAAACTTAATAATAAAAAAAACTTGACTAATGCATAGATATATTTGGTAACAAGATTGTGATTACCAATAATATCAGCAATATCTTGATTTTTTTTTTCAGAAATAAATTTATTCCTCCTTCATGAAAAAACATAAATTCAGTAATATTAACAAAAATTACAAATTAAAATATATATGGAATTGTTATAAAACTAAAAAAGTTAAATTTTTTAGAGTATTCAAATTCGCTATATTTTCAATCAATTTTTCCAGAGTAAATTTGTTTTAAACATAAATATAATTTTGTTTAAGGTATAGTCCATGTCAAGGCAGGCAGCCAAAGAAAATTTCTTACCTTCATAGTCTCAGGATTTTTTGAATTGAACATATGTTAAAATTTAAAAAAAAGTAAAATACTTGTATATTTTTGTTTTGTCCCAAAAAATTCCTGATCGAAGATACAGGGTGCCAAAGATGGCATCCTATGCACCATTTACCATTTGTGACTTTCAATAATATTTTAAAGTGCTCTCTGGAACAATGCAAGATATTTTGTTGCCTTTTTTTTAAGAAAATATTTTTCTGCTTAAAAAGATATACTTCATTTTGAAATACATAATTTTTTTTTCTTCTGCAACCTTCTAAAAAAATTTTTTTAATCACAAATGACAATCCCAAAAATTTTGATTTTTTTTACTGTTAATAAATACCATTGAGTATTACCTTCATTGTAAAGCAGAACTTCCGCTTTTGAGTTTAACAAGTTTTAAAAACTTTACAAAAATCAAAGAATTTTACAGGAACTGTATATAACTAATTTTATAAGTATTTAGATCTTGGCTCAATAAGTGTTACACTCTTGGGCAAACAGGCATGAATACAAAATTTATTATGTTTCTATATGTTAAATTCAGTAATACAGAAGTAATATGAATCCCTCTTAAAAAAGAGCAGAATCACCAGAGCAACCTAAAATCCTTATCTATCATGGGATATCATTTAATTAATTGCTCATATGATAGGATTTAATAGAATGAGAAAAAAAAAACAGTTATCTTTTTAAGTTTCGTCTGTGTAATTTTATTTCCATGACACTTGACAATATTTTCACAACATTTGTTGTGGCTTTTCAGCTTAGCTTCATTTATCACTTTTAAGTGTATTTGAAATATATAAATACGTACCACTTATAGTCATCATCTGGTCTGTCTATCTGCATATAACAATGCATAAACTGCACAACCAAATGATTTGAAATTAAAAATATACAATTGTTGCATACTTTTATAGAGTCATTTCAAATTTTATGAAAATTGGATTAGTTCAACTACAGGGACAATCAAAAGTATTCCATTAAATTACGACCAATGGAAAAAAATAGTTTCAAGTGCATTTTAATAATGCTACACTCTTTCGAACATAAATTGATAAGTAAATATGAACTATAATGAAATGTATATTCTGTACAATATGCGGTGGAAAAAAAATTGATATTAATTTACATAGCCACAAAAAGTATTCCATTATATAATTATATAGGGAAAAACATTGTTTAAGAATTTACATTATGGATTGAAATGGTTTTGATCTTAACCTTTTCCTGTACAGCAAAGCAAAATAATACTGTATTATATATGCAATGATTTGGATAACAGTCATACATCCTGTCTAATTATTGAAATATTTTTTTCGAACATGGGCAATTATGTTGACAATTTGAACAATATTATTCCATATCAAGTAATGAATTGGTATAATTATCAAATTGCAGTCGTGCTTAGTAGGTCATAGTGGAAATAACGCTAGAATTCCATTTAAACAATTTTTATGTAATAAATAAACAATCAGCATTACTCAGCATGAGTTTATTTGATGTCAAGTAGGAGATAACAATACAACTCAATTGTAAAGTTTGGACTCATATTAGAGTCTTGTTATGTCTTAAGCTCCAGAATTAAGATGATTAGAAATGCACACCAATAACAACTATTGACAACAAACTCCTCCCAGTGAAGTGAATTCTTTCAGCAGATCAAAAAATGTACAGAATCTCCACTCCAAGGCAGCGTAATATGGTTTTATACTCAGGAATTCAGATCCCACAGTCAACTTCAAATGAACCAACTAAATTTAGAAATGACTTTAGGAATGACACCAAGGAAATAGCAAGGTTTCTCAATCAATAAGAGTGGGGGGAGAGAGAGTGTGCAACAGAGAAAGAGTTCTAAAAATCTGCTGATAGATTGATTTTGATGTAAAAAGTCTATACTAGGCAGCTGCATGGAAAACACAGTACCAAGATATCAAATAATATTTTAAACAAAAATAAAAAATGGTATTAAGAAACAAATATCAAATGTCTCAAATTATGAAAGAATAAAATAATTTAGTGAGTTTCATATGCGTGTTGCTTTTAATGGATTAACGTTTTTATAATGAGAAATAAAAGAATGTGTTGATTTAATTCATGGGATTAAAAAATAATTGATATTTTAAGATATTATTAAAAGACAGGGGTAAAAAGAAAGATATTATAAGAATTTGGGATAATTAAGATAAAATGGTGAAAAGATCTATTATTACATGTATACCTAGATTTCAAAACAATAATAATAAATCTTCTTCCCTTCTATATGATATTAGTAAAACTTGCAGGGTTAGCAAGGTTTTTCCCCATCCCCGGTAAATACCGTGGTAAAAACCAGTATTTACCGTCCTATGTTTTTCCGACATGGGAAAAATTCATTATTAAAAACAAATATAAATCCAAAATAACTTTTAAAAATGTTAAAATAGAGCTTAAGTAAATCAGGGCTCGAAAAATAGCATTCCCGGGATCCCGGGGAACCCAGAAATCATTTCTGGGAACCTATATTTTTTTCATAAGGTTCCCAGCTGGGAACCTAAAAAATCGTCATGGTCGCCAACGATGCCGCGCACACGTTATATCGCGTAAAATACGCAAAAAAATAGCTCTTGAGCAGTCCGTGAGATGCATAATTTCATCAAAATATTACGGAAAAAACCCGAATTTCGTCAAACAATCGAAAAAAACGTCAAATTTTGTTCAAAAATCGCGAGAAAACGGCAATTTTTGTTAAAAGAAATTACGAAAAAACGGCAAATTTCGTCAAAACATACCGAGAAAACAACAGATTTTGACAAAAAATCGCGAAAAAAGCCTTGATTTTGTCCAAAGATCGCAGGAAGCAACGCAAATTTCATTAAAAGATCGCGAAAAAACAGCAGATTTCGTAAAAAAATCGCGAAAAAACGGCAAATGTCGTTAAAAATTTTTTGAAAAATGAAAGGTTTTGATAAAATATCGCGATAAATCGTTAGGTTTCGTTAAAACATCGCAATAAAACGGCAGATTTTTTCAAAAGTTCGCGAAAAAACGGCAAATTTCGTCAAAATACTCACACATAAATTTTATTGGGAACTTACATTTTTTTATCTGGGAACCTATACTTTTCATGTAGGTTCCCAGCTGGGAACCTCAAGATTTTTTGAATTTTCGAGCCCTGAGTAAATATCTTTAAGGGATTCTTCATTCATCCTAGTTCAGACTAGACAAAGAATCTGGTAACAACAAAAAATTTAAGCAAATTTGAAGAACTTCTGGTTGTAAAAGAATATTTTGCGTAAATGTTACACCTAACTAAAATTGTAAAATTAAAAAACTAGTCAGATGTGACAGTGCCAAAACTTTCTACTGTCTCATACATTTTAATACTTCCTGAAAATGCAGCATAGCAGTGTCACCAGTTACTTCATTAACACCAAAATCTAGTCAACGACTTATATCCTATTCTAACTAACTCTGAAGTTTGATGAAAACCTGTGGATTAGTTTCTTAGATAGAACTGTTGCCAAAATATTAAAAACTTCTGCAGAACAGTACAACTTGTTGGGTAATTTACACCATAAACAAATCAGGACCTATCTTAATCTGAAGTATGATGAAAATCCATGCTAGGGATGCACCGAATATTTGGTATCTATTCGGTATTCGGCCATGTTACCGAATATTCGGTTAGGCCGAATATCAAACTATTTGGTTGAGCCGAATATTCGGCTTGGCCGAATATCAAACTATTTGGTTGAGCCGAATATTCGGCTTGGCCGAATATCAAACTATTCGGCCTGCCGAATATTTGGTTTGGCCGAATACCAAAGTATTCGGCCGAATCCAATACTTAATATAGCCTTTTAAAACACATTTTTAAAAACTTTTCACAATTTCTACTTTTAACTGTCAATTTATAAATACATTTAATATAATTAGAAATAAAATCATATTTAAATAAAATAGAATGTTTTTACATTATTTATTTGCTGTTTGTAAAATATAACTTAAGAAAATTGACCATGAGAAGGCTTAAAATGGCGATATATTAGGATTCTACTTACAAGGAAGGTCTCCATACGGGCATACTCAGAAAAATCTGAAAAAATTACAGAATGTTCTTCTCATACAGTTATATATGTTTATAAAAAAAATTTCGGCGGAATTTCCTTATTACGTCCGTAAAAAAATAATAAAAATTTCGTTTATTTGGCTATTTATCTCCGGTTGGCGAAAAAACGAAATTTTGAAAAATACGCTTTTACGCTTCGAATACTTTTTAAAGAAAAAACTTTCTATGTTCAATTTATTTAAATAAGTTTAGTTTAAGTAATTTTAGTTTTGCATTTTTACTTTACTTTAAGTGTAATTTTGTCATATTCGTTTATATGTACTTTTAACAAAATGAAATTAATATATTTTATCATTTAAAACACAATTTAAATTGATTAAAATTGTTCCAAATTGAAAAATACACTGTTAAAAATCTGCTGCATTTTGTTGCAGCACGGTTACTTGGCCGTGAAATGGAGCTTTCTCATTGGTTGGAATAGAGATATTATATACAAGCGATGGAGTGCGTTGCAACAAAATGCAGCAGATTTTTAGCAGTGTATGACGCGGTCAATTGACCGTGCTATGGAACATTCTCATTGGTCAGAAGAGAGATATTCTATAAAAGTAGTGGAGTGACGTTGCAGTAAATGCTGCAGATTTTAAAAAGTGAAGTCAATTAAAATCAATTTTCAGATTCGTTAAAATCGTCTGCTTTTGGCGAGGAAATGCATTGCTCGCCAAATCCCGCGTCGCTTTCAGCTTTTCACGCCAATTATTCCAAAATATTTTATTTTTTTACATATTTAATAATGTAATTCCGCCGCTAATTTTCACTGATCCTTTATTACCTACATGAGTAGTTTAATTTGTATTTTTTTCAAAAGATTCTGAGTATGCCCCCAATGGAGACCTTCCTTGTTAGGAATAAATGATGCGAATGCAGATGCAAGTTCCTAAATTTTATTTAGTAAATAATCTGTTTTTTGCTTTTCCAAAATAAAAGTCCTTAAACAAGAAAGAAAAACTTTTGAGATTAGTAATAGCTATCAGGACAGACAATTTTTGTTCACGAAACCATAATCATAATAAACTTATTGAGTCATAAGTACGTTATATTTTATCTCACTCTAGGTCAAACTTGTGTTTTCGTTTCTTGCATTAACAATAAATAAGATATCATAACTACATTTTTAACTCGCATGCTTTGATTTCTGTAAAATATGATATGATGGGAAGGATTGAAAATGCCCCCATTCATAAAAAAAGAACTATGAGCTAGACATTCCTTTAGTCATAATTAAGTTGAAAGTATACATATTTAATATTGAAAAAAAATCTGCCTTGAGTTATTTAAAAAGATCAATTATGAGACTGTACACTTTTTCTTCAACCATTTTTTCATTATTTCTCTTTGATTTTAAAATGTTTATTTCAATTCGTAGAAGAAATCTTGAAATTTAAAATTTTATTAATTAAAAAAGTCTCATAATTGCGCTTCTTAAATAACTGAAGGCAGATTTTTTTCAATACTAAATGTTCTTACAAAAAGCTCTTGTTTATCAAAATATAATGCTTTGTATTTAATAAGTTTCTCTTATTAAATATTATGTAAAATTGTTTTAAAAAGTAACATTTTAATAACTTTAAACTTTGAAATATAAAAAGTATTTGGAAAGCCGAATATTCGGTATTCGGCTCAACAATTACTATTCGGCTTGCCGAATATTCGGTATTCGGTTCAGCTGTCGGCCGAATATTCGGTATTCGGCCAAAATCACTATTCGGTGCATCCCTAATCCATGCATTAGTTTTTTGTTGCACCAGTGGCCGAGAGGATCTGAATCCGAAATTGGTAGACGGCAGGTGCTGGGTTCGAACCCAATCGTAACCGTCGGCCTAACCATTCAGAGTTTACTGTGGTTTTCTTTGAACCTTAGATTTCCTTGCGTAAATACTATTAGGTTCCCTTGGAAACACCCTCACAGAGGGCATCCCCCCCCCTTTAGGGCCTATATCCCATGTGTAGATAATTGGCCGAGATGAATACAAACAAACAAAGCAACTAGTTCTTGAAATACGTGAAATCTGAAAAATGTAGCATAACTGTACTACCTAAAGGGCAATTAACACTAAAAACGAAACAAAACTAATCTATATCAGAGACTAACTGAATCTGAAGTTTGATGAGAATTCGTGCTTTAGTTCTTTAGATAAAGCTATTGTGATAATCATAAATAATGCAACATAGTAGCACCAACTGTTCAGCAATTTGCACCAAAATGTAATCAGCCCCATAACAACTAATCCAAAACATCAAAAATTATATAACTGAATCAGGGCGGTAGCAAGAAGTGAACAATAGGGGGGGGGGGGGCTCATAATTTTTCTATCTTTCTCTCTGATGCAGAAAGATAAATTAGTGCATATTCGCATTGTATGTACAATGTTTCTTATTAAACTGTTGTAACAACTTTATACTAAGAAAAGTATATGATGATGAAAATTTTCAATGTATAACTGGTGCAAAATTAAATATGTACAAATAGGATGGGAGAGTATTGAAACACTTATTTTAGATACAATTTAGTAGTAATTCTGCAAAATTGTGAAAAGATCTCAAAACTAAATTAGATTTTTGAACAGAATTTCATTTGAATTTTCGGAACAGAAATTCATTGAGTGATCTTGGAATCTTTTCCAGGGGGTGGGGGTTCAAAATATTTTAGGGGGGCTGAGCCGTCCATAGCGCCCCTTTAGCTATGGCCCTGAACTGAATCTAAAATTTTATGAAAATCCATGCATTAGTTCTTGAGATAGAGAGCTATTGTGAAAATCGTGAATAATGCAGCACAACAGCATCAACTGTTGAGTGATATACACCAAAAACTAATCAGTTTCAGTTAATATCAAAGTCTAACTGAATCTAAAGTTTTGTGAAATTCCGTGCATTAGTTCTTGAGATAGTGCCCAAAAATTATCCACAGATAGAAATTTTCTAAAACCATCAAATTGTATTCAGGATCTCATAAAATGTATGGATTTATTGAAAACTAGAAGTCTAAATTTTCAAGAATCCAGTACTTTCTTCTAGTAAAGATAGAAGAAAGTAAAAATTGTGTTTAATAGATCCATTTAAAAGGCAATAAAATTTTTATTTGAATATACACAAATTTTTTATTGCTTATCTTGATGATACTGATATTTTTAAGTTTAATAATTTTATTTTATGTTTTATGCAAAAATTCTTATTTATTTATATTCCTTACCTACAGAATAATTTTAAATCTAAAGGAAATTCGTAATAACTTTGTATTTCTAACTTTAATTTTACACATCAGTTTCAGAAAGCCAGAATATTTCTTACATATTATCATTTGGAAGTTTTTCTCGGTATTTACCAATTTTTCCTGCTGGGATGGGGAAAAGCCAACTCTGAAAACGTGTTTTATATTTCATCAGAATGCAGTGTTTTCGGAAACTATAGCATAATACAAATGATAGTATTCACCCTAGAAAGAAAAAAGGCTGAATGCTGTTCACTAAAAAAGGAACTCGCTATTAAAGAGAAAATATATTTTTTTGTTTTTAGTTAAGAAAAAATGTGGAAAAATATCTAAATTTTAGGCATTGTAAATAAAGTTACATTAATTTCGAATGATTTTATGATATAAAAATAAGAAGTACAATTACATTACAACATCATCAAATAATTTTTTTTTTTTCTTTTTTCGAAAGCAATGAGAAAATTCTATCATTTTTGCAAGTTCTTGGGCACACAGGTTTAGAAATACTATGAAATGGAGAAACTTTTGCTAGAAATCTTTGGGTACAACTATTTGTGCATTTTACTGCTTTTAAAAAGGGCAGGGTGCTGCGTCCTTCAAAAATGGCTTAAAATAAACTCTAACAAATGAAGTCCACTATATTAAACTAGATAATACCTAATAGAAAGCTCTGACTGGCGAGCAACCAACTGATAATGAGTTCAGTTTGAAATATTTTCTTATCAATCTCTTATTGGAACATAATTAAGCTCCGATTTTGTTTTTAGTTAAAAATTGAAAATGCTCTAAAATCCCAACTGGTTACATGTTAATTATACATAAAGACAGTATAAATACTGGTTTCAATGCATTTTTGTTATGATAATATCTGAGTTACTTTGTTTTTATTTGTAAAATATTTATATATATATATATAAGACCATTAATTGTAAACAATATTAACCATTTGAATTTAATAGAAAAAAAAAAAAAAAAAAAAACATTGAACATGAGGAAAAATTTAAATAAATAAATAAAATGAATATAATAGAAATTTGTAGAACCAAAGCATAATTGTCAAGCACCAAATACTTTGGAACTACAAATGAAGTGTGTGGTTTCATCTTCGTATTTGCCATGAAAAAGCAAAATAATACGAATTTGGGGCTACCAACACACATAAAACCAAAATTTATTAAAGAATTACCAATATATATATATATATATATATATATATATATATATATATTGGTAATTCTTTAATAAATTTTGGTTTTATGTATATTGGTAACATGTTCAATTTAGAAATTGAATTGGTGGTGCCAAGGACTTCATGAAAAATAGTTGAGAATGTTAACTTCAAGCAAAAGGCCAAATCTAGTTTCTATAAACCTGGAAACTATTTCAAGTCAATTGAATCTCTGAAAAAATTTTGTTAATCCAAAGCCTGATATTGTTCAAATTGGATTTGAAGTAAAAGAAATTAATCTCTATTAAAAGCAGGACTGCCACTGATCTGTTTTTGAACAGCAGTAGTTTTTAGAAAAAAAATCATGGGAGGTTTCTGCGAAATTTATACGAAATTTTCTTTCTTTTAAGGGTTGTTCAAAAACAGATAGAGTAGGAAACTTGTAATAGGGTAATTTCTAATGACGCTACAAATTGACCAGTCAAGGCTAACAAAAAAGACAGGCTACCGCACATAGGCGTAACTAGAGAATTATTCTAGGGGGAGCCACGGCCCCATCTATTTGATAATTTTTAAACAATAATTGTAAAAACTATTATTGTTTGGAAAACAATAATAGTGTGACAATGTTGTTTTATAGTAAACTGTTTGATAATTTCCAAACAATAATAGTATTAGTAACTAGTCGGATGTGGCAATCCCAAAACTTTCTTTTTCTGATTTATTTTAAGATTCACTTTTGCTCTCAAACGCACCATGCACCATACTGGGAAATTCTCTTATTTAGAAACTATATTAGGTGCCATGACTGTGATTTTTTGATAAATGCAGAAAATATTACAAAAAATGCAGTCAAAGTTTGTCTTTTGAACCAAATTTTCCAAAACGGGAGATCTGGGAAGGAAAAAAAGGGTCATGCTGAGAAAATATTTGTCGATAAATCAAACTCTACTGATTTCAGAGAAAAACGAAATCTTATAACATATCTTCAAAAATTATCTCAGCAAGTTTCATGTTTTTTCTTTTAAAAATGAATCTGAAAATGTATAGGAAATTTTTGAGCTGTTGAGAAAGAAAAACATTTTTTCGAATACACCCTTAATGCATCAAAATTTGCTACCTCAATGCCAAAATTAAATGGCAATTTATGATCATTGTGAAGATTTTAAAGACATAAAATTCCATACATTATAAAATAAGACTATTGCGGAGATGTGAAAAAATGCAACATAAAAGTGCCAACTGTTGGGCGATTTATACCAAAACATAAACAGCAACAATATTTATCGAGCTATACCTGAATCTGAAGTTTGGGGAAGTTCGCTGATTAGTTCTTGAAATAGAGCTACTGCAGGAATTGAAAAAAATTCAGCATAGCAGCGCCACATATTGGGAGATTGACAACAAAACATGAACAAAACTAGTTCATTCCACGGATTTACTGAATTTAAAGTTTGATGAAAATTCGTGCACCTAAGAACCTGAGATAGAACCATTGCGCAAATCGTGAAAAATGCAACAAAGCAGTGCCACCTGTCGAGCAATTTACACCAAAATGCAAACAACATCGATTCATGTTGAGGTCTAACTGAATCTGAAGTTTAATGGAAACCCGTGTATTAGTTATGGCTATATAGCTGTTGCGTACATCGTAAAAAATGCACCGTAGCAGCGCACCTGTCGAGCGATTTGCACCAACAACTAATCAGTATCAATCTATATCAAGAACTACCTGATTATAATTTTTAATTAAATTCCGTGCGATAGTTCTTGATTTCCGTGCGAGCTATTGCAAAAATCTTGAAAAATGCAGCATACCAGCGCCATCTGTTGAGCGATTTACACAAAAACGAATACAATATCAATTCATGTTAAATACTGACTGAATCTGAAGTTTGGTTGATATCCGTGCCTTAGTTCTTCAGATATAGCTGTTGCGTTACTCGTAAAAAAAGCAGTGTAGAAGCGCCATCTATTGAGTGATTTGCAACAAAAACTAATCAGTATCAATTTGTATTATGGACTACTTGAATATAAATTTTTATTACATTCCATGCATTAGATTGTGTTCAGACAAATACGTATGTCCAAATTATGACAAAGATAGATATTTTCTATAATAGTCCAAGAGCCATCAGCACAAAACCCTATGTTCTCGAGCACAAGAAAAGAACCCTGAATTTTACAGAAGATTAGTAATACAGGAATCTAATGATCCATATCTGTCGGAAGCGAAGTAGTGCATAAGCCAAAAATTAATACTACTAGTGGTTTATTCATAGGTGTAGCATTGTACTTTCCTGCACAGTTTTCCATGATTTCATACTTTTGATTGTTGGACAAACACAATGCTAAACCTACAAGTCAACCACTTTGAGCACCACTTCACTTCCGAAAGACATGGATCATTAGATTCCCCTATTCTTCCTTAAAATAAAGGGTTTTTCTTGTGCTCGAAAACATAAGGGTTTTGTGCTGTCGGCTCTTGGACTATTATTTCGTCCGCAGCCATCTCCGTTTTTACATAGTGCGGCATTGGCTTGACGTGATTCTACCTGCGATCTTGAGTTTTTATCTCGTGTCACCTTCATTCATTTCTTGGTCTGAAGGAGCTATCTCGAACCGCCCGTTACGCTTATATATGCCTTTAAACAGCATGCTAATGGCATTCGGTAGTGTGGACTTTACCCATGCTGCATCAGTTGCGGGTATATCGAAAAAAAAAAAACGTCAACAGACATGAAGCACATTTTAACACAGCTTTCTCTTCGTGCAAAAATAATCTTTTTAGGAAGGTATATACCAGCAGAGGCATGAATGTTTATTGTAACAACATACATCTGACTTGTGTGCTCGACATGAAGCCTGCTTATAAGCCATCGTCAATTTTACAGGGACGAGATTGCACAAGGCAATTTTACAACACAAGAGCAGTACAACCTGGAGCTCCACACAAAGAGTGCGTGCAATGGAGCCAGTGAGATTCGAACCCAAAATCTCCTACACTCGCAAGCGATTAGCAGCGTGGTTTCTTAACCACTCGGCCACGGAGACCCTGCATGAATGTTCACTGTTACCACTCGTGGGAAAAGTCCATTGGTATCCGGGGGGTTTAGTCACTCCGTTCAACGTGTAATGTCAATGACACGATGTTGTATGCAAGTCTTCGGCCTGGAGTTCCGATTAGTTCCACCCTACTTGTTTATGCATATGCCTCTCATACTTTGGCACCCGCGGAGTTAGGCCACGTTATTTCAAGGCTTAACGTCAGTAACACATTGTGTGCGGAACACAGAATTAATATTTTTATTCTGTCTCTGTTGCTCATGATGAATTCGAATTGGTTTCAGCTCATTTGGATACATCACTTTGCGACATAGCAGTCCATCCTGGTTGCAGACGTCGCCCGACACTCTCAGGACCAGAAAAAAGTGTCGTTTTAAGGGAGTGTCGAGTTAACCGGATTAGGAGAAAAATAAGTTTATGAAAAGCTCTATC
Organism: Maratus speculifer; assembly: GCA_964019185.1. Taxonomy (NCBI): domain Eukaryota; kingdom Metazoa; phylum Arthropoda; class Arachnida; order Araneae; family Salticidae; genus Maratus; species Maratus speculifer. The sequence continues at coordinate 8,680,753 of OZ025293.1, read as the reverse complement.
TTTAATTTAATACAATTTTAAATTCACCACTGTTTTTGCATTTGTAAGCAACTGAACATCATTATTAAATAAAATAAACAAGAAACGAAATTGAAAAGACTAAAATCAGGTTAGTTTTTCCTTTTTTATTGTAACATGAAATATAGATTGTCGGACGTTCCTCTCAGCCCGCACAACTTTGAAGAAAGTCCGTGGTAGTTATAGCTGCCACCACCGATATTATTAGATGATATCGGTCACCCACTGTGAGGACTGTGTAAATGAACACTGACGCTGTCAATTAACTGAATTAACAGTTTATTTAGAATATATGTACACACTAAATACGCTATTTACAATTATATACAGTTACAACTCGGATATAGGTGCTCCGGTTCAACATTAAATTAAATACAGTAAAGGTTGGCTGTATACCGTTCAAATTACATCTTCTCCCTCACACTCAATGCACGTTAGATTCACTTTATCGGAGATCAATTTCGAATCTCCCAATATATGTATACTCGGCCTATGCTGTCCGGCCCAGAGCACAACACCAGGACGTCTGTGTCCCTTGCTCTCCAGATACGAACTGCTTACGCTCTACAACACAGAGCACCCTCTACAAGGACCTCTGTCCTACACACTCTCTAGGTACGAACCCCAGATACCAGCTGCTCCAATCTGAGACAAGACTTGCTCTTCTCAAATCACTGTGTTTCCCAATGTCAACATTGGAGCTTATTCATTGGACACATTCCACATTCCTTTCTTGATTAGTGACATGTTGCTTGTTTGCTCATCATCCACCTACATCCCTGACGGATGAACACGCCTCTCAGCAATCTCCTCTTTCTCACTCACCACCTGTACAGGATTACCAGTCAATTCTCCCTTCAACAAAGAAAGAATGTCACCTTGAAAATTCTAGTACACAGCCAGTGCAATACACAAAATATTAAGATAGAGAAATAACGGAAATTCCAATCTTCAGCAGAGATGGTCTCAGAACCTGACACCCCCCAACTTAGCGGAAAATATGCCCTTTAGGGGCTAATTTCCCCCAAACATATAGTAATATAGCGTATATATAGTAATATAGTACATATAGCGTTGTAAAACAGCCATTTTAATCTGCCAATAACCCCTCAATAAATCAATCGAAGATAAATATATCTAGCCGCTCCTGCGGTATACATGATTTCTTGCGAATCTTTCATCGGAAAGGTTGGAACCTGAGTTACCGAATTTAAAGCTCTATAGTCTATACAAAGTCTAACAGTTGCGTCTTTTTTCGCCACGCAAACAATTGGATGACTAATTTCAGCATTTGACACTTTGATTAAATTTAATTCTAGTAACTCCTGTATCTGCCTATCTATTTCCTCTTTATAAGCTACCGGTACACTATATAACTTTGGCTTTTTCCTTGCCACCCCCGATTTAAGATCAATACGATGTTCCCCTGCTTCCGCTGGTCATACAGGACCCATAAACACCTCTTTATTTTCCCTCAAAATAGACTTTATATCTTTGACTTGACTATTAGATAACCCTTTTATTTCGAACCTCTCTATATCTCGTTCTATCTGTTGATCCCGGTCCAAAATAGGAATTTCCCCAACTTCTCCAAATTCCTCATCACCTTCGAAAACAATATTAACTACATTACATTCAACAATAAACTCGTATTTTATTTTGGTGCACGTGCTTCCTACTCCCGTCGGCTAACTCAACTATAAACGAATGCTGGTTTCGTTTTTCGACGATAGTTGCCGGCCCTTGCCACCCAGAATATAATTTATTAGTCGAATCGGGGATTAACAGTATTACTTTATCGCTTACTCCAAACGTTTTTTCTTCTGACCTTAAGTTATAATGATACGCCATTCTATTTTGTTGCACCTCAGACGATAATTTTGCCTCATTTGCGGTTCGTTCTAAACGTCCCCTTAGTTTATTCAGATACTCATGAATCGGCATAGTATCTAACTGCGCCCCCTTATTTTCTCCTGCCCAGGATGATTTGAGAATCGATAAAGGACCCTCCGGCGCTCTACCATATAATAACTGGAAAGGTGCGATTCCCGTCGTAGAATTTGGGACTTCCCTATACGCCCATAATATAAATGGTATTTGTTCATGCCATCTTTTCCCTTCTTCTCTAATAGTGTGATGTAACATACGTTTAAGAGTCTGATTAAATCGTTCCACAAGCCCGTTAGACTGTGGATACTGTGGGGTCGAAAATCTTGGACTAGTGCCTAACCTTTTCTCAAATTCTTTCGTTAAGTCGGCAGTGAAATTGGTTCCATTATCACAGGCAATTATATTTGGAATTCCTGTCCTCATAAATATTTGAAGTAACGCATCACACGCGGTTATAGCCGTTAAATTTTTTAGAGGGATCGCATTCGCCCACCTGGTATATTGATCAATTAAAGTTAGTATATACTGATGCCCTTGTGAACTTTTAGGATCAATAGGCCCAATTAAATCAACATTAACCACCTGAAATGGAAGTTCCGGCCGCGATACTGGGGAAATAGGAGCTCTATCATTCACTTTAACCGCTCTAGTCAATTGGCACTCTCAACATGACTCACAAAATTGTTTAGTCTCTTTCGCCATTCCCTCCCAATAAAACGAATACCTGATTCTCTGTAACGTTTTCTTGGCTGCATGATGCCCTCCAAATACCAAACTATGCGCTAATTTTAAGATTTCTTCCCTTCTTGCCTTGGGTACTAATAATTGCGCTATAGTTTCGCCTACCAATTTCTCTTTATGATATAATAAGCCATTTACAATATAATAATCCCCCTTTTCCGTTTTAGCTAATTCCCAAGCTTTCTCTAACTCTTTACATTCCAATTGGGATTTCTTAAACATATCTGAATTGCTAACAATAGCTTTAATAATTTTTTTCACTTCCGTTTTTCCCTATTCTGAGTTTGTACATTTTCCGACCTCGCTTCTATTGCGTAAACATTACAATTATCGCTACTCATACCTTCCTTTTCACTCGAGTTATCAATAATAATTTACGAATTTTCTAATTCTGGGGCCTCCTAGCAATGGCTTCTCGCTGACAACTCATTAATCACCTCGGGATGTAAAATTACTTGCTCATTAGTATTATCGGTCACTGCGCAAAGTACTTCCTGATGAATTATATTAGTTTGTCCTAATTGCGGAATAGCTCACGCTAATTTAACCAACGACGATTTAACTGCTTCACCGAATAACCCTTGTAAATAAATACTACCCGCTCCTTTTAATTTCTCTTCCGGTACCAAATCTTTATGAATAACACTAATTTCACATCCAGAATCAACCAATCCCTTTGCTTTTTGCCCATTTACACTAACTTCAATTTTCTCAAGTTTATTTAATTTCTCACCAATAACATTAGTTCTCTGTTCGGCCTTTGCCGATATTCTCGCCACAATAGCTCCATTAGGTAACTCTTTGTTTTCTTTTACCACAATCTTATATACACCCGCCTTCTGATCTCGTCCTTTATTACCATTATTATTTCCCTCATTATCCACTTTATTGCAAAAACGTTGGTAATGACCTCTCAAACCACATTTAAAGCATTTACGAGCTGAAGCATCACTAGGCTTCTTAAAATCTATTTTCCTATCTGAAAAAGAATTAGTCTCATTACTCCCATTTTGCCTCCAATTACCACTAACTTTACTATCCTTTCTTGGTCTCATTTTTTCATTGTTTACATACCTATCTTTACCTTTAAAACTTTTATACGTAACCGCATAAGATTTGTGTTTAGCGTCAAAGTAATTGTCACATTCTTTAGCAATTTTAGAAGCTTCTAACCATTTACCTTGATGAGTTAACCCAATATATGATGCAGTATCCTCATCTAACGTACTTACTAACTTATCAGTAACTATTAACTGGTTGACCTTTTCATAAGAGTCAGCACCTCTAATCTTACAATAATTTTCCCATGTTGCTATTAAGCGCGATAAAAATAATACATGAGTTTCGTTCTGGTTTCTCTTAGCCTTCTTAAAATTTTCCAAACACGCCTTCGGTGTCGGCTCATGTTCCCTTAGAACTAACTCCTTTAATTCCTCATAATTCTCCATTTGTTCCGTAGTGGTATAAATTAACAAATTATCCGCCTTATCTCCTAACACATTTAGTAGAATTTCGGCCTGCTGGTTTTCCGGTACATTTTTAGTTTTGAATGCCCTTTCTAAACTGTTGAAAAATAAATTCCATCCCTCTGTCCCTTCTGGTACTTTGATGGACAGAGATTTAACACTTTTGATCAATTTTTCGATGTTACATTCATTACTAGATTCCCTAGACCCATTAAAATTATTTGTCGATCCTTGAACCCTTAACCTCACCATTTCTAATTCATGTTCCATCCTTAATTTTTCTCTTTCTAACCTTTCCTGTTTTTCTAACTTTTCGAGTTCTAACTTTTCCTGTTTTTCTAGCTTTTCGAGCTCTAATATTTCCTGTTTTTCTTCACGCTCTAACCTTTCCTGTTTTTCTTCGCTCTTTAATCGTTCTGCAACAATAGCGTCAGATAATTCTTTAATAACCCCTTCGTCATACTCATCACTGTCCATTATCTTTTTCTTAAGGCCCCTGTCCTCGCTCGAGGAAACGCTCGCGAGCTAATGCTATTCCTATGGGGAAGCATTTTTCTAATAACGCTTTCGCATTTTGACATTTTTGAATATTTTTTTTTTTTTTTTTTTTTTTTTTGCATTGGATACCTGAGATGCATGCCGACAGCGCACATTTTTTACTTTTTCAATTTTGGTTGCAGATATTTTTTACAAAGTTAGTTTCACTTTCAAAACCGGTTTCGAAACTGAAAGTGCTTTTTAAAAAATATATCTGCAACCAAAATCGAAAAAGTAAAAAAGGTGCATGCACCTCAGCTATCCAATGCAAAAAAAAAATTATTCAAAAATGTCAAAATGCGAAAGTGTTATTAGAAAAATGCTTCCCCATAGGAATAGCATTAGTTCGCGAGCATTTCCTCGAGCGAGGACAGGGGCCTTAAGCTGAATTCAGGTATCATCTTCCGCGAATTCAACACCCAATTCTTCGGCTATCTCCTGAAGATCCACCTTTTTTAGTTTCAATAAGAAAGCCATACTTTCACCGATTGTTATTACCCCCCCCCCTCCCCCACAAGAATATTTAAACCTATCAAATTAGTATTTACTAGATTTCTAACTTAGTACAGTTATGCCCCACTTAGTATACTAATTAATAACTTTCAGATAATCGATGCATTACATTTCTGATTAACCTACTGACTAATCTAATTTTTCTCAACCATTGATATCACACAATATACTTACAATAAAACAAACGGTAAAACAGTAATTCGATTTTTATGCAATATAGATTCCAATTTGTACACTTAGATGATAACATACAATTTACATAATAATACCGATACGATGAAATTGAATAAAAGCATTGATGTCAATCAAAAAATCCACATAAAGAAAAATTGTATAACATGCATATATAAATTTCTACAACTATCCTCACTAAAATATTTCCAAATTCAATGCTGGTTCTCACACTTAAAACAAATATGATCTTGAGTATATTGGTTTTGATCACAAGATCTTCACTTTTTTTTTCCTCACTATGGCCCTTTTTTGAGCCTTTTTTTTCTCACTATGGCCCTCTTTTGAGCCTTTTTTTTTCTCACTATAGCCCTCTTTTGAGCTTTTTTTTCACTACTATTGGCCAATTAAAATTCTAAGCTAATGTTGTTGTCAATTCTTCAAATTTAAACAATATTGCTTCATTTAGATATTACTTTAACAATAATTTAAATTTAAGTAAATTTAATTATTCCTTCCAACTACTATTAACACAATTAGTAAAAAATATATATATAGAAAGCCAATACTAGTTCAAGTTATTATGACCTTTCCTTAAAACAATAGCAAATATGGTCATTAATACTTTATAGGTAGGAAGTATTGATAAAACACATAAATAATCTAGACAATTTACTTAAATTACTATTAATTATACAACAACAAAAATTCGTTCGAGATGTCAGCAGAAGGAAATGATCAAAACACCTTACCTTATACTTTATTTGCTGGGGTACTTTTCTATTCACAGGTAGTTCCACGATGTAGCGATAATATGGCACAACATTTAGTTCAGTTCTCTCTAATACTGATACGGCACAGGCACAACATTTTGGCACACACTCAACGATACGGCATTACCACGCAACAATCCACTTGGTATTCCGGCATTAACACAATGCAACACGGCTCGCTTGTCACTGGTCTCAGGCGATTCTATCCCACCGCTGCCACCAATTTATCGGACGTTCCTATCAGCCCGCACAACTTTGAAGAAAGTCCGTGGTAGTTATAGCTGCCACCACCGATATTATTAGGTGATATCGGTCACCCACTGTGAGGATTGTGTAAATGAACACTGACGCTGTCAAGTAACTGAATTAACAGTTTATTTAGAATATATGTACACACTAAATACGCTATTTACAATTATATACAATTACAACTCGGATATAAGTGATCCGGTTCAACATTAAATTAAATACAGTAAAGGTTGGCTGTGTACCGTTCAAATTACACCTTCTCCCTCACACTCAATGCACGTTAGATTCACTTTATCGGAGATCAATTTCGAATCTCCCAATATATGTATACTCGGCCTATGCTATCCGGCCCAGAGCACAACACCAGGACGTCTGTGTCCCTTGCTCTCCAGATACGAACTGCTTACGCTCTACAACACAGAGCGCCCTCTACAAGGACCTCTGTCCTACACACTCTCTAGGTACGAACCCCAGATACCAACTGCTCCAATCTGAGACAAGACTTGCTCTTCTCAAATCACTGTGTTTCCCCAATGTCAACCCCCTTTGGAGCTTATTCATTGGACACATTCCACATTCCTTTCTTGATTAGTGACATGTTGTTTGTTTGCTCATCATCCACCTACATCCCTGACGGATGAACACGCCTCTCAGCAATCTCCACTTTCTCACTCACCACCTGTACAGGATTACCTGTCAATTCTCCCTTCAACAAAGAAAGAATGTCACCTTGAAAATTCTAGTACACAGCCAGTACAATACACAAAATATTAAGATAGAGAAATAACGGAAATTGCAATCTTCAGCAGAGGTGGTCTCAGAACCTGACATAGAGTTGTAGTTGGAGGCTTGTTTGTTCTAGCTCCTGATCATTTTTGAACGCCGAGTCTGAAGAAATTCCTGTCTCTTTTTTCTTTTACAATTTCAGAAATTATTACATCTCATGATGTGGTGACATTCTTATCAAAATCATTGAATATTGTGTACCGTTCATATCTAGAATCTAGACGTTCCACGTTATGTCCATTTCACGATCTATAATTTTTTAAACAGTATTGAAGGGATGACTTTTCTAGACATTTGAGATCTGATGAACTTTGATGAAACCAACATGTTTGAAACTATTCTGAACTGTCTTAGATTTTCTTGCACTTTGCTTTAAACAGTGTTGGTGTTAGTGTTATGTATAATGGTCGATTATCTGCACGAGGGATATAAGCCCTATGAGGAGTGCCTCCGTAGGGGGTCTTTCTAAAGAAACCTAATCCGTATTTACGCAAAGAAATCCAAGTTTCGAAGAAAACCATGGAAAACTCCGAACGGTTAGTTCGACGGGCTTGATTGGGTTCAAAACCAAGCCCCTCTCGTCTACCAGCTTCGAGAGCAGAACCTCTCAGCCATTGGTGGGATTTGCTGTAAACAGATTTAAACATTATGAATAAAGTGTGGAAATGAAACGTTTAACATTTCCTAAGTGAATACGTATTGCACTCTCTGTGTGAAACACAATGGATGAGTAATTGTGGATGGATTGGAGTTTCGCGCAGGAAAAAATCTCTCCCTCACTGATCCACACACTGTCATTCATAGTGTGTGGATTTACTAATTGAGATAAAGGATTGAAATAAATTTTCTCCTTTATGTCAATGAGTATTTAGACACTTTTGTAAAAAGTTTGGCTAAGACAATAATAATTGCTTAATTTCCGTGCTTGCCACATGGATTATGAAAAATGGTAAATTATCATAAACCGTCCGGATATTCGGAGTTGAAAACTATTCAGCGACGTAAAATCCGGAGTTTATTTGCATTAAAATTGTATACAGAAAATGGGAACTTTTAAAAATTGACATGAGAAACGGTGTGATGTGAAGTGAAAACCAGGTATCTAGATAGAGAGATCTGACTGTAATTACAATATAAGCAACAGACACATTCAAGTTGGCTTAGCTTGGGCTTTAACACAACATGACCAAATTTTATATAAATGTTATACATAATGATAGAAGTTTTGATTTTCCAACTGAGATTAAAATATATATATATATTTACACCCGGACTTGACTGAGGATCTTGACCCTTTCGGGTTTGGTGTTCTATTAATAGTACATGTCTTTTGACGGAGTATTATTTTATTTTGTTTTAAAAAATATCTTTGCTACTATTTACATGTAATAATTAGTATATCTATGCATCTACTATATGACTTCATTCATATTTAGGCATTTTGTAATAATAATAATAATTGTTTTTATTTGCTTAATTCTTTTTGCGCCATTTGCTATTCTTTTATTTTAAACAAACATTTTAAATTTAAAATTATAATTACTTTCCTGAAAGAATGGTGCAAATAAACAAGGATTCTTAAGACTTTTTGCGGCATGTATACGTGTCACTCGTCCCCAAGGGGTTAAAAGAATTTTTCAGTTTTCTGTGTAAAAAAATTCCGTCATAGGCAGTTTTTTTCATCAGTTTAATTCAATTTAAATAAGCCTAGGAATCTACGATTCTTCAAAAAGAATAAATTCTAATGCAGTGGCGCAGCGAGGGGGGGGGGTTAACCCCCCCCCCCAGAGCCATGACAAAAATACAGAAATTTCAATTTTTGTGAACCGAATCATAAAAAGTGAAACTAAAGTTAGAATTTTATTTGTTTTGTTCTCGAAATCCGCCGCTTTATTGAATCAAATTTTATTTAAAAATTTGATTCGTTTAAGCGGCAGTATTGTATTTTCTTTTAAAAACGGGGAAAGCACATGGTAACGGTATCAGTATCGAAAACTGGTCACTCAATTTCGGAAAAGGCGGCATTCGTTTATATTATTGGAAATCAGCCGAAGGCTTAAAGGAATGGTTTATTTCCTGTCACTGCCAATGTCGTCTCGGGTTTTTCAATACTGCACCATGAGGGGGGGGGGGGTCTTAATTAGTTACATCTGTTTCTTGCTCTTTTTTTGGAAATGGGACTGGATTCTCGAATTCCAGGAAAACACAAAAACGCATGCTTGGTAAACGGAAAAAAAAGTGACATAAACTACAAAAGCGGAAAAAAGTGACAAGGAAAAAAAGTTACCGGAAAAAAGTGACAAGGAATTGATTTTGGGGATTCATTGGTTAAGTATGAAAGGGGGGTCAGGGGTCGGTTCAAAATTTAGGAAGATGGGTTTTTCATGCTGAACTAACTGTTCTGATTCAATTTTTGGATATACGCTCATACTGAAAAGACATTTACCTGATTAGTTTTGGGAAGAGTCGATTACACCCTCCCCTTCCCCATCCGCCCTAAATTAGATAAATGGGGTTTTATGCAGAATCATCCAGAGTGTGTCAGATTTTTGATATAGGTTCTTTCTGATAAGACTTATATATAGTATATAATGCCTGAAGAGATTCGGGAGTTTAATGGTTAAGCATAGAGGGGGAACGGGGAAAAACCTCTCTTAAATTAAATTAATAGCTTTTTACGCAGAATTATCCGATTTGTTTCGAATTTTAAATATGGGTTCATTATGATAAGACGTATCTCTGAATAGTTATGGGGTTCTTTTGTTAATTAAAATGGGGGGGGGTGATAATTCCTCCCCCTTAAATTAGATAAATTGTTTTTTTATGCACAAATATCCGATATATTTAAAATTATGGATATAGGTTCTTTCTCATAAAGTGAATCCCTGAATAGTTTTAAGGGTATAATGGTTAAGTATATAGATGGGGGAACGGGGGATAACCCTTAAATTAAATAAATGGCTTTTTACGCAGAATTATCCGGTTTGCTTCAATTTTGGATGTAGATTCATTATAATAAGGCGTATCCCTGATTAGCTATGGGGTTCTTTTGCTAATTGAAAAGGGGGAGCAGGCACTTATCCCCCTCCTTAAATATATATATATATATATATATTGCACTACTATCCGATGTATTTCAAATTTTGTATATAGGTTCTTTCTGATAAAGTGAATCCCTGAATAGTTTTAAGGGTTTAATGGCTAAGTATAGAGAGGGGAACGGGGGATAACCCACAACTAATCAGGGATTCACCTTATCATAACGAACCCCCATCCAAAATTAAAGCAAATCGGATAATTCTGCGTAAAAAGTCATTTATTTAATTTATAGAGGGTTATCCTCCGTTCCCTCTCTCTATACTTAGCCATTAAACCCTTAAAACTATTCAGAGATTCACTTTCTGAGAAAGAACTTATAACCAAAATATGAAATACATCGGTTATGTGTACATAAAAAACAATTTATCTAATTTAAGGGGAGGGGGGTAATAATCAACCGCCCCCTCCTTTTTAATTAGCAAAAGGGATCTAATCAGAGATACGCCTTATCATAATGAACCTATAATTCAAAATTTGAAGCAAATTCGATAATTCTGTGTTAAAGCAATTTATTTAATTTAAGGGGGGGGGGGGTTATATTCTATTCCGCTTCTATACTTAGCCATTAAACCCTTAAAACTATTCAGGGATTTACCTTATCAGAAAGAACCTACATTTAAAATTTGAAATACATTGGATAATTCTGCATAAAAAAACGAGTTATCTAATAATTGAGGCGAGATAATTCTCCGTCCCCGCCTTTATTAATAAGCAATAGAACCCCATAACTAATCAGAGATATGTCTTATCATAATGAACCTATATCCAGAATTCCAAGGAAATCGGATAATTCTGCGTAAAAAGCTATTAATTTAATTTTAAGAGAGGTTATTCACCCGTTCCCCCCTCTATGCTTAACTATTAAACTCCCAAATCTCTTCAGGCATTATATACCAGTGGCGCCGACTTCCGGGTCTGCGGGTCTGCCGTGCAGACCCTGAAAAATATCTGCAGACCCTGCAATATCTTGGCGGACCCTGAAAAATGCAGGCATGAGATTTTTTTCGAGGATGAGCGATTTACCACTTTTTTCGATTTTTTGCCTTTTTTTGCGGGAGTAATTTGTTCCGAAATTTAAAAAAAACAATCGGTCATCAATCCGAAAATTTGGAGATAAGATCGCGAAAATCTCAAATTTCGTCAAAACATTGGCTAATAAACGTGAACAGTGTCGAAGAAGAGCGGGGGAAAATTGCTAATTTCATCAAAAGATCGTGGGAAAATGCCTATTTCGTCAAAAGGTCACAAAATAATGTCAATTTTGTGAAAGAATCGTGAAAAAAACATGAAAATCGTCAAAAGATCTTTGAAAATTTCGTCAAAAAGTAGCATGAAAAGCGAATTATGTAAACGAATGAAAGAAAAAAATGCGAATTATTTTCTAAGATAGTGGAACAAAACGCAAATTCTGTTAAAGAATCGAGAGAAAAATGAGGAGTTTCGCTAAAAATCGCAGAAAAATGTGAATTTTTTAAATAATAGCGGAAAAAATGAATTCTTCCAAAAAATCGCAAAAAAAAAACCCCACAAAATCGGCCGAATTTTTCAAAAAGTTTCGAGAAGATAGTGAATTTTGGCCAAAGATCGCGCAAAAGACGCGAATTTCGTTCAAAGATAGCAGGAAAAAAAGCTAATTCTGTCAAAGAATCGTGAGAAAAACGCATATTTCGGCAAAAGATTTCGAGGAAAAATGCAAATTTCGACTAAAGATCACGAGAAAAACGCAAACTTTGGCAAAAGATCAGAGGAAAATCGAGAATTCTAGCAAAAAAATCTCAGAAAAATCACAAATTTTGGAAAAAATCGCGGAAAAGACGCAAATTTCGTTAAAAAATAGCGGGTAAACACAAAGACTAGCGGTAAAAAACTAATTTCGTTCAAAAATAGCAGAGAAAAAGTTATTTTTCTTGCAAAAAATCTTAAGGAAAATGCAAATTTCGGAAAGAGATCACGGAAAAAGACACTAATTTCGTCGAAAAATAGCAAGGAAAACGCAAAGAATCGCGGAAAAACTCAAATTTCGTTCAAAGATAGCAGGGAAAAACGCGAATTTAGGAAAAAGATTGCGAGAAAAAATGCAAATTTTGACAAAAGATCGCGAAAAATCGCAAATTTTGGACAAAAATTGCGGAAAAGACGCAAATTTCGTTAAAAAATAGCTCGAAAAACGTAAAAAATAGCGGGAAAATCTCTACTTTCGATCAAAGATAGCAGAGAAAAAGCTATTTTTCTTTCAAAAGATCTTAAGAGAAAATGCAAATTTCGAAAAAGATCGCGAGAAAAACGTAAATTGCGGCAAATGATCGCGGAAATTCGAATTTTGGCAAAAGATTACGGAAAAATACACTAATTTAGTAAAAAAATAGCAGTAAAAACGCAAAAAAATGCAAAAAAAAACTCAAATTTAGTTCAAAGATAGCAGGGAAAATTTTTTTTTACCAAAATTTTCAGAGATAGCAGGGAAAAACAAATTTTATCAAAGAATCGTCGGAAAAACGCGAGTTTCGGCCAAGCATCGCGAAGAAACCGCCAATATCGGCAAAAGATCGGGGGAAACGCAAATTTCAGCAAAAGATCGCGGGGCGAATGCAAATTTCAGCAAAAGATCGCGAGAAAATGCAAATTTCGGAAAAAGATTGCGAAAAAGAAAGCAAATTTTGGCAAAAGATCGTGGAAAAAGAAAAAAAAAAAAAAAAGCTTAGCTTGCCATATATTTATTAACTGATATTTTGAGTAAAGCATGGGAAAATGTGCACTGCAAAACTAGCAAAGATTGCTGTGTAAAAAAAAAAAAAAAAAAACATTAAATTAGAATTATGGACTCAAAATAGAAACTTTCAATTTAAAATTACTTATTTGCATAAATTGCACAAAATTATATAAAAAATTTGTGAATAATATAATCTTATTCAATGTAGCAGATGTTTAAACACAAGCTATTTTAAGTAATTTTTCATTTTCCCGTCTCACGCGATTTTCCTTATCTTTTTGCGGTCTCATGCTTGAAAATGTGTTTAAAACATCACTTAAAACCCACGCCGCTGACCTTTTTTTTACATTATTATTCACGACTATACCGATTATCGGAGAATCTAATCAGTTGACCGTCACATATACGAATTGTGATCAAGGGTGCAAGTTTTCCGTCCAACAAGACGGAATTTTGCCTTTTTACAATTCCCAAGGATGGAAAAAGAGTGGAAAAATCTCCGAGGACGGAATAAGAGTGGAAAAATCTCCGAGGATGAAAAAATGAAGTGTTTTTTGATTTTTCAGGATTCATATAAAAATGTTTAGGAACCGGACTTAAAATAACTCCACTTTTTGGCAGACCCAGCTTTGGAACCAAAGTCGGCTCCTATGTTATATACAATATATAAGTCTTATCAGAAAGAACCCATATCCAAAATCTGACACACTCTGGATGATTCTGCATAAAACCCCATTTATCTAATTTAGGGCGGATGGGGAGGGGGGGGTGTAATCGTCCCTTCCCAAAACTAATCAGATAAATGACTTTTCAGTATGAACGTATATCCAAAAATTGAATCAGAACAGTTAGTTCAGCATGAAAAACCGATCTACCTAAATTTTGAACCGACCCCCGACCCCCCCCCCTTTCATACTTAACCAATGAATTCCCAAAATCAATAATAAATCCCCAAAATCAATTCCTTGTCACTTTTTTCCGGTAACTTTTTTCCGTGTCACTTTTTTCCGCTTTTATAGTTTATGTTACTTTTTCCGATAACTTTTTTCTGGTCACTTTTTTTCTTAGATTCCGCATGCTTTGAAGGATAGGCTTAATTCCACAAACATTCTGTTGTTAGTTGCTGAAGTGCTAAAGTTTCCTTTATTGTGTGTTTTGCTATGGATATTAAATCCTCTTCAGAGAAGAAAATTATGAAAAAGATGGATATAAGAGATCATTTTTTAAAATCTTTCGAATTCCTTCAAGCATTTTTAAAATCCAGGTATGTTTGGAAAGTATATAATTCGTTTATATTTATGTCTCTGGAAAGATATTAACGGCGCCGTGCGAAACGGGGAAGGGGGGAGAGGGCGGTCGCCCCTGGCGCAGAGATTTAGGGGGCGCCAAATTTCAAACTACTTTCTACTTACAACTACTTTAAAGTGACTACTTTCAGACAATTTTTTTAATTAATATTAATTGTTATTTAAAAAACGCCCGACATAGGCAAGTGGGTAAACGGAAAAAAAAAAGTTACCGGAAAAACAATTATCGGAAAAAAAGTGACATAAACTACAAAAGCGGAAAAGAAATTACCGAAAAAAAAGGGACTAGGAATTGATTTTGGAAATTCATTATTGATTTTGAGGATTCATTGGTTAAGTATTTAGGGGATTTAAGTAAATAAGTTTTTCGTGCTGAATTAACTGTTTTAGTTTAGTTTTTGGGCATATGATAACCCCCCATCCGTAACTTCTCAAATTAAGTTTTTTTACGCAGATTTATCAGATTCGGTTGGAATTTCGGACATAAGTTCATTATGATAAGACATATCTCTGATTAGTTATAGAGTTCTTTTGCTTATTATAAAGGGAGGGTGGTCAATTACTCCCCCCCCCCACAAATTAGATAGATCGGTTTTTAAGCAAAATTTTCCGATTTATTTCAAATTTTAGATATAGATTCTTTCTGATAAGGTGAATCCCTGAATAGTTTTAAGAGTGTAATGACTAAGTATAAAAGGGAGGAGGACGATGGATAATCCCACTTACATTAAATAAATGGCTTTTTACGCAGAATTATCCGATTTGCTTCGAATTTTGGACATAGGTTCATTACGATAAAACATCTCTGATTAGTTACGGGGTTCTTTTCCTTATTATAAAGGGGGGGGGGCAAGCAATTATTTCCTCCTCAAATTAGATAAATCGGTTTTTATGCAGAATTATATGATGTATTTCAAATTTCAAATATAGGTTATTTTTGATAAGGTGAATCCCTGAATAGTTTTAAGGGTTTAATGGCTAAGTATAAAGGCAAAAGCAGAGGATAACCCCCCTTAAATTAAATAAATAGCTTTTTATGCAGAATTATCCTATTTGCTTCAAATTTTGGATGTAGGTTCTTTATGATAAGATGTATCCCGGATTAGTTATGAGGTTCTTTTGCTAAGTATAAATAGAGAAATGGATGATTATCCCTCCCCCTTAAATTAGATAAATTGTTTTTTATGCATAATTATCCGATGTATTTCAATTTTTGATAGAGGTTTTTTCTCATAAAGTGGATCCCTAAATGATTTTAAGGGCTTAATGGCAAAGTATAGAGGGGGAACTGGGGATAACCCCACTTAAATTACATAAATGGCTTTTTACGCAGAATTATCCAATTTGTTTCAAATTTTGGATGTAGTATCATTATGGTAAGGCGTATAAGCTAATGAATATAGTTAAAATAGGGAGGGATGCAACAGTCCATTCAGGAAACCCTTTCGGGGAAAGGAGCTTGCTTTTCCCCATTCGACGGAGGAGGGTGTCCGGTAGATATCGCGGGCGGCTAGTCTCTTAGGAAATTTGCCGATCAAGGGATTTCCCAGTTAAGGTTTGCCGCAAAAATACTCAAGTAACATAAAAAAAAAACGAGTTGAATGCAACTGAACGCAAATAACAAATAAAAACAATTTTTCTTTATTCTTTAATTTAATGGTTGAAAACTATTATGTCAGAAAACATTATAACACATTTTACCTTTTTTCTTATAATGATTAATTTCCATTCATTTTCCATATAACTGTTTTTTTTTTTTTTTTTTTTTTTTTTTTAATTTGTGAAAAAAAGTAATATACTAAATTATTTGTTGTAATTGTCATTTTAATTTACGCCAAATATTTATCATTTAAAACTGGATTTTTACTAATTAATGTCCCATATTACACATCACAAAATATAATATAATATAAAACCTTAAAAATATATATGTTAGAAAATTTTAATGTACAAACTATGTTGTATGCCACGAACGAATGAACTAGTGAATTCATTAATTTGTAGTATTAAAAATAGTTTTTATATTACTAGCTTATGTTAGTAATTAGAAAGTTAATTGTTTAAAAACCTGTAGTTCTTGATAGATCTTCAGGTTTGAACTCTTAAAAAAATAAAAAACAGATTTAAATAAAAAAACGATTTTAAGAAAAACAGGATATTTTTTTCTTTGTTACGATATTTATAGAATACTGAAAAATGCTATGCAGAAACATAAATCACAGTTTTAAATGCAAACAGCTTTTGAGGATATATAAACAAACCCTTAAAACTATTCAGGGATTCACTTTATGAGAAAGAACCTTTAGCCAAAATTTGAAATATATCGGATAATTGTGCATAAAAAACAATTTATATAATTTAAGGGGAGAATAATCGCGGCCCCCTTTTAATTAGCAAAAGAACCCCATAACTAATCAGGGATACCCCTTATCTTAATGAACCTACATTCAAAATTTGAAGCAAATCGGATAATTCTGCGTAAAAAGCCATTTATTTAATTTAGGAGAGGATATCCCCCCATGCACCCTCTATACTTAACCATGAAACTCCCAAAATTCTTCAGGCATTATATACTCTGACGACACACTGACAACTTTAATCGTGGCAGAAGATAGATAGCGAAGTCTTATTGTGAAAAGATATGCAGGGGTGAAAGTATCTTCATTCAAAAGCCGAGAAGAATAGGTGCTATTGACCTCAAGGGACATGCCTAGAAAATGATTGCACTGGTCTAGTGGCAATGAGCTGAGGGGGGACACTGGGATTATTGAGCACCAAGAGGGAAGGAAGGTAGTTGGAAGAGAGACATGTGCTGGTAATATACAAGAAAGTACATTGATGTAAGATGGCTTAGACGTGCTAAGCGAAATGTAAAATTTGAGTGTGGCTCCTATGTAGTTGTAATGTCGTTTTATTTATTTTTTTAATAATTGATTTATGGTTCTAATAAGGAACTTGAGGAATTAAAAATGTGTTATTGATGAACTTAACAAATAAACCAACTTAATAAAGAGAAACTCAGGGCGCGACACCACAGTATTATATATAAGGCTTATTAGAAAGAACCTATGTCCAAAATTTGACACATGTTGGATAATTCTGCTTTAAAAAAAATCATTCATCTTATTTAGGACGGAGGGGGGGGGGGGGTAATCGTCCGTTCTCAAAACTAATCAGGCAAGCGTCTTTTCAGTATGAACGTATACCCAAAAATTTAACCAAAACAGTTAATTCAGCATGAAAAGATCATTCACTTAAATTAAGAGCCGACCCCCCTCCCCCCTTTCATACTTTGTCCATAAATCCCCAAAATCAATTCCTTGTCACTTTTTTTTCCAGTAACATGTTTATCTTGTCCCTTTTTTCCGTGTCATTTTTTTCCGTTTTTGTAGTTTGTCACTTTTTTCCGGTAACTCTTTTTCCTAGATTCAGGCAAGTAGATATCATGATTAAAAAGCTATGTAACTGATTCTTTGATAAGATCTTTCAGAAGACGATTCTCACAGTGGATGATTTGAAACGAATTTACGACGTAGTAGCTACAAAAAGGAGAAAAAATGGTTGTCATGCGATCAAAATTGCTTATAACTCGTTAACTAATTTATTTATTTAAAAAAAGAAGAAAAAAAGATGGCGACTTTGTTTAACTATAAGCAACTCAGGGGTGATTCTTGTCCGAAAATTTAAGGCATCCTCTTCCGAAATTTTGAAATTGGGTTATCAGTTCCGCATAGTTGCCAACTTGTACGGTTTTGAGCGCGGATAAAACAATCGCGGAGAAATATAAATTTCGTGAAAGGATCGCCGAAAAAGCACACATTTCGTCAATATTTCGTGAAAAAAAAGACAATTTCGTCAATGTTTTTGCCAACGAACTTTGTCAAAAGGATCGCGGAAAAAAAGGCAATTTCACCAAATATCTGAAGACCGCGGGAAAACGTCGATTTCGTCTAAATATTTCTGATATAATGCCGATTTCGTTAAAAAATCGGGAAAAAAACGCCATTTTCGATAAAAGATTGCTTAAAAATATTTTGTCAAAAGATCATTGAAAAAAAGGCCGCTTTCATCAAACGATCACGGAAAAAACGCCGATTTTGTCGAAAGACAGCGGGGATAAAGCGCCGTTTTCAAGAAAAGAACGCGTAAAATTGCAAATTTTGTCTAAAAATCGGTAAAAAAAACCGCCGATTTCATAAATAAATACACTGAAAAACACCGATTTCGACAAAAGATCGCGTAAAAACCGCCGATTTTGACAAAAGATCGCAATAAATCGTCGATTTTGCTAAAATATTGCAGATAAATCGCTGATTTCGTTTAGAGGTCGCGGAAAAACGCCGATTTCGTCAAAAGATCGCGAAAAAACGCCGATTTTGCTAAAATATCGCAAATAAATAGCTGATTTTGTTTGAAGGTCGCAGGAAAACGTCCGTTTCGTCTGAAGATCGCGCATAAACCTCCTTCGCGGGGGGGGGGGGAAGTTAACTCGCGGAACACCCCCCCCCCCCCGCCGATTTCCGAAAAAAAAATTCAACCAGAATCACCCCTGAAGCAACTCTACCCCCCCCCCCCCCCCAGAGCCGAATTCTGGCTGCGCCACTCTCTAATGTGTAATTATAGCATAATGACGACTTAAAAGTATATGCCTTTTTTGCAAAAATTTTTCGACCAAGCCAAATTTTACTGATTTTTGAACAGACTTGAACACTCGAGAAAAGGATCTTCTTACGGGATGATTTAACCGGAACTGATTATTTTGGTCCCTGAAGACTAGGAACAATGAAATCAGTCCCAGCTTCGTACGGAAAGATTAAGTTAGGCCCGGTCCGAATGCCGTTAATGGAAAGTTGCGGGCCGAGGCCCGGCCCGTGCAGATCTCTATATTACCATTGTACTTCAGTTGCAGCATTTAGAAGTGCAAAAGTGGTCTTATCGTCTGATTTAAGAAATTACAATGGAAAAATAATTTTAAACTACAGCAAAAACTTGGTAATATGGAATTTTAATTGATGGGAGGAAATTCCATTTTAGGCAGGTCTGTTATAGTTGCATTGTATAAAATTTCCGGGACTAAAAAAATAACACTAAGCTAAAATGCAGTCACACGCAAGAAAAAAAATGTTTTAAAAGAAGAACGCATTTCCTTTCAGTGCGATTCCGTGTAAGATTTTATTTTTGCCATAGACCATTTTTTTTAGATTTTTGTCTCAATTATATGGAATATGAATTAATAATACCAACGATAACTGAAACATTTACATAAAATAAACAAAGGTTCATTAAAAGCATAAATATCGCTGCCTACGACACTTCTGCATAAATTAAGAATATAAACATGAAAAAAAAAAAAAAAAAAAAAAAAAAAAAAAAGATTTTTTTTGGTCAGAATTCTTCCGCAAGAGTAAAGATCAATGTTCTGTAGAAATTCACTCGGACCGGCCCGGGTTCGAGCCGAAATTTCAACTTTTTTTTCGGGTCGGGCAGAGCTCGGACCTTGTTTTTAGCTATTATATCGGGCCGCTAAATTTTCTCTATGGGCCAGGCAGAAATTTTAACTTTAATAACGGACCGGGTCTGGAAATTTCGGCCCGTGCAGACATCTATGGTAATATAAATATTATTAAATTAAGTGTCATCCAGGATTGTGAAGGATGAATTTTATTTGTATTTTATAGTTAAATATATAAATGTAATAAAGAAAACCTGATAAGACGGAATTGAAAGGTACAATGAAGTATGTTTTAGACTATTTCAATCATAGCAGGTTTATCATTTATTAAAAACAAGTCACATTCTTCTTGTAAGAAAATAAAATTC